>QNGE01009216.1:0-13545 GCA_008508345.1 Paragonimus westermani | reverse complement strand
GAACCACTGATGTATTGCTGTCTATGATGATGATGATGTTCTCACCTTGTCGTCACCAACATATGCGGATGTTAAACCATAGTAAACACGGTATTTTATCAGTTCTGGTTCAAGGATTTTGTCATAGCGCCTCTGCACACTGCGAAAGTGATTTTAGTAAACAAATGGTGCAAATGAAATTCTAGGTCCGTGTAATCATCTAATTGCCTGGTTTCCCTGTTTATCCTCCCTGTGATTATAATGCACTATTCTTTGCTGTTCTTTCCAGTAACGTTGGGCTATTTATTGGTTCATTACTTTTATTCCACAAGCGACTGGTCTCACTCGGATAATGTTGTTATCGTCCTCTGACAAACTCTCCACAGTTCGTGTGGTTTTGGCCAGCTCGTCTCCTCGACGAAAAGAAATAATGGAACAGATGGTACGTTTATCTCCTCACGTTTGATTTTCCCTTAGGGCGTTCAGTGCTCCGTTATTTCTATACCTGTAGACGAAAACCTACCGCTCTCGATGTTTGGTTCAATCGCTGCATACGTAGAGGCTGTTGCCAAACTGAAGGCTCAAGCCACTTTTGATTCGCTCTGTCGGTCATATAAGCACTGTGTAACGCTGAGATCAGTATTGACAAGAATGACCACTCTGATAGAATTTCGATTTAATCATCTCTGCGGATACTCTGGTTGCTTTTGATGGTACCGTGATTGGGAAACCCATGAATCGTGAGGACGCTATTGCCATACTTGCACGGTAGGTCGTCAACAATTCCACTCCGCTACCTTTCTACTTGTAGCCTGAGTGGCAAAACGCATCAGGTCGTCACTGGTGTGTGTATATATGTGCTTGTCGGACCAGAGACACAGTCCAAAGTTATTTGCTTCCATGAGACTACTGACGTAAAACTAGGCCAGCTTGATCAAGATGTTATAAAGGCGTACGTTGCATCAGGTGAACCCATGTAAGCCGTGATGTATGATAATCCTGTTCCGTATTATTTCCCTGCAATGATCGTTATCTCTAGCTTTCCTAACCTGTTGATCATTTCCACCATTTTTGTAGACGGCACATACCTTACACGAACATACTTTTTTATTTTCTCGATCCTGCGGAAGGTGCACACTACATAAATTCTCTAGTGACTTACTATGCATGAGGCTAGACGTCTTACTTGACATCAGGACTTATTCTGGTGTTTTGCCGTGCTATCTTCTGTCAGTTGTTGTTAGACATATTTGGTCAGCTGTTTGGACTCACTCGTTTTGTTACCTTTCTCAAGGCGTCTGTTCCGTCGCATTATATGCAAACTAACTTAATATCCATATTCTCTTTAGCGACCCTATTTGTTTATTGCTAACTATGCTAGAGATACGATTGCCACTTTTAGTCCGTTTGTTTCCAACTTTTTTATGTGCGTAAACGTTTGTTCGAACGGGTATGGATACCGAAAAGCACCCCCATGCACTTGAACGTAGGACTCCACTGAGTGCTCGCCTCTTGCTCTGGTGTGTTGACGTTTCGTATTGTTACTCGCTTGCTCTCACGTCGACTTCGCGTGTCGACAACATACTACTTATTTAATCGTTGCTTTATTCGTAACCGGTCGGCTTTGGTTCGTTTGACCCTACACCCCTACCATATAATCCCTTGGCCCTCTTAGAAAACGCTTGTCACCCTCTCTCAATAAAGTTTGATCGGTTGTCTCGTTTCATAATGCCTACTCGGCCTTTACTCCGATAGCGTATGTGTTCTCTAATCAGAAAGTGCGCGATCCTGTGTATGTTTTATCTGTTTCCACACCTGTGTTTATCGTAAGTCAGAGAGTCACGGTTTTTTGGGCTACGTGTTCCACGAACCACGTTCTTGCCGTAGAACTCATGTGACTGATATGTTGACCAAACGAGTGGTTACCCACGATTACAGCATTGCTGCTTATTGGATCATGCTGTTTAGATGAACGGTTCAGTGGCCCCAGGTGTTTCTAGCGTCGGCTAGTGGAAAGTAGTATACAATGCCCGCGACCAGGTGGTAAGTCTTTGAAGATTTGTATGAATTGTTGTATTTCTTATACATGTGCATGAGGCCAAAAACCCCGATTCACAAACCAAACTTGGACCACAAATAAGAGGCGTGAATGATCGATCTGGAAGATCGCTCTCAATGTTCAGACCTACTGGCATGGCGCAGAGGGTTAAGGCGGTGGGCGAAACACATAGAAGGTCAGTTTAGGTAGCCTCCTGCTTCTACTATGTTGCCGCCACAGAGTTGTGAT
The DNA here is from genome assembly GCA_008508345.1 of Paragonimus westermani. Classification (NCBI taxonomy): domain Eukaryota; kingdom Metazoa; phylum Platyhelminthes; class Trematoda; order Plagiorchiida; family Troglotrematidae; genus Paragonimus; species Paragonimus westermani. The sequence continues at coordinate 11,279 of QNGE01009216.1, read as the reverse complement.
TTAGCACCCTGGTCGACAGATTCGGAACGAACCTGTATAAATTCCAGGGGTGAATTGGACAAGTATGTGAACATGCTATCGACGCTTTATTATGATGCTTCAGCTCAGGTTAGGGTTTGTGGTGAACTGTTTGACAGTTTCAACACCAAGGGCGACGTACTTCCAGGCTGTCCCCTTTCAACATTTTTTGTTTAATTTTGTCACAGACGAAATAATGGCGCACTGTTTACGACACTCAATATATATCCGCATGGACTTCCTGCGTGATTGGTGATGGTGACGACAAGGTGTTGCTGTTTGACAGTTTCCAAGCAGCACAGACAGTGTTAGCTGCCTTTCCTCACTCTGCTGAATGTTTCGGAATGCGCTTTGAAGCTTCGAAGTGCAAAACGGTTTTGCAGGGTTGTTATGATTACGTAGACTTAGTGTTGGATACTAACGTTATGGATGTTGTTTACCGATTTATGTGCCTCGGGAGCTGAATCGGCGGCGGTGGGTGTGTATGGAGTGAAATAGAGGCACTACTTCTAAGGCTAGGGTGATGCTCGCCAATCTGGAACACCTCTGGCGACAGACGTGTCTGTCTAAAGCCTAGGGGCGGCGTGTGCGCTACGCCTTGCAGGTTTAATGAGTTCAGTGATCTCGACCTGTCTNTTCAGGTATTTGCCACCGATGTCTGCGTTCGATCACTTGCATCGGGTGGCACCAAGGAGTGAGCAACGAAGAGTTTAGAAGGGGGGGTAGTTGATAGTGATTGTCTAACGAGTTCTTTCGTTCAATCCTTACATTTGCACAGAATCAGTTGTTTAGGTCATGTGCTAGGGATATCGTCTGCAACACACCGAGCACTGTCTGCCAATGCTGAAGCCGATTGGCGCAAGGTGCAAAGTGGACAAATGATGGGCCAGTGTGGAGAAATGATACCGTTTATCGGGGGGTTGGTGACTGTAGGTCGGGTTTGCCTCTCAGGCTGAGGACTCCGCGACTCACAGAGTCTGTGGCTGCAGACCTTAGATGGGGTGGCTGCTAATCGAGCTCATCGGCGTGAATGTTATCGTTGTATTGGCCGAGTTGTTTGTGAAGTGAGTGTGTTTAATGATGCGGGGTAGTGAAATCCGTGAGGAAGCCGTCTTACTGATGGCGCCCTACACTGACTTACAGCTCGGTTGTTTGTTTGGAGGTGTAGACACCTTGATGTTGAATGTTTGAATATGGGCTTAGCTATTTCTTAGTAGTTAGGTCGTTTTCTCTCCCTTTCTAGTTCCTTCTGTCTTTGTATCCAGGTTTTTTTTCTTTTCGCGGTTGCGTGGAAGTTGAGTATCAGTGTGAACCCCTCGTATATTGCTGCCTGTGATGATGATATAGGTGGCTCCCGGCTGTCTGGGGTTCTCGCGATCGCTAAAATCGCTGGTTAGAAGTGCTTCGCGAGATGGCGGTGTGTTGTAGTCAACGGCGTACCTACATTCGTACCATTTCTAGTTCTTCCGCTTAGTCTCTGTAACATCCGTTTGGACTTTCATTCCACTCTCCGCCTACTTCCCCCTCTTTGTGAGTAGTATGTTTGATGAAATAATTGTGGCCGCATGAAGGTCGTCTGGCCGCCGTCTTGAATTTGGACATTTTCTGTTTGTGCTTGACCACTGACGGTCGAAAACTCTCCCGGGACGTACCATTTCGAACGTATGTGACGTTTCATATTCATTCATATGTCTATTCATGTGCATTTGCTGATATCCATGTATTCTCTACTATAGAAACATTACCGAGCTGTTTGTGGTCGTTTTCTGTTTGATTTGACCTCGGGGTGTTAAGTTCTAGTGGTACCCAGCTGGCCTCTGAAGTAAAACGCAGAGCAGATTCTACAGTCTCCTTTTTCATTGTTGGTATCGTTATTATTATTAATGTGTTACGTTTTCAGCAACGTTTCTTCTGGGAGGTAAGCGGCGGCCCGATCCAAAGTACCTTCTGGTCAGGCTCAAAGCCCTTGTGATTATGGTGGTGCTGATGGTGAACCGGGAAGTCCAGGAGCGTCGGGGCTGTTCCGACCGGTGCCAGATTGGTTCATACACCTATCTAATAGGGTCCTTTCATTCTAGGTACCCGGCACACCTTTCCCCCTTTGGAGCTGATGATCACTATGGTGATCCTTAGGCCTTTCTTGGTTTCTATCCACAGTTGAAAGTTATCTGTGCACCACACGGACCGCATGCTTTCGATCATCGCGCATTCGCACATTACTTACTTTTGTTCACAATTTACGTGAACATTCAATGAACGTTCAGTTCGTCTACCTTAGTTAACCACTCTATTTGTCCGTCTATGTATTCTGTGACGCACGTGTTAGAAACACTGTATGGAAAATTACCGCCGGTGTTAATGACCATTTACCCGAACGGGTCCTATGAGGACTTAAATATGAGCGCTCATTCAACGAAACCGCCAAACTGAAATACCCGACTGTACTCAGAATACTCACACACATGTTTATTTATACGGGGTGACCATCTCATTCATGCCTACCCGTCAATCGGAGACTGTTTTATAACAGCGTGTCTGTAAATACTAGCTACATATTACAACCGTGATCTATTGTGAATGTTAAAAACCCAACGATCCAAGCCTTCGGTTACCCACACGGAGATATTTTCAGCAACCGGAAATCCACAGGATTCGTGTTGTTTAAAATGAACTATTATATTCCTAAACAACAAAACATTCTATTTCACTTAGTTCACTGTATTCTGATTTGTTTTCAATGAGGTTAGTTGATCTCTGCGACGACCATAGGCGTAAAACGTGATCGGACCTCATCCGCACAGTTGTTTGATAGTTATTCCACTAGATTCATGTTTCCCTGTTTACCAATCACCTCGCCTATAGCATGACGTTTCATATGTCTGTCTTTATTTTATCATTGTTAGGGACAAGGCTGGTGCGTATGGAATTCAAGGTATCGGGTGCAGTCTAGTCGAGAGAATTAATGGAGATTATTTCAACGTTGTCGGTCTTCCAGCGCACAAGCTGTCTCAATATTTGCGAAGTGTTTTGGAACAGTTTAAATGAAAACCTCCGGTCTTTCTTTTCTTCACAAGACTGTAACTCCTAGTGTGTTTTTTAATTCATTCAAACACCTTCAATTCCTTCCTACCTTCATCCTTCCGCAATCGGTCTGCACTAAAAAATTTTGCATTCCCATGTGTACCTAATTCAAAACTCCACGAATTTATCCATTAGCAATACAGCTTATTTACGGAAATTTTGTTACCAGATTCCAGCTTGACAGCTCCAAAACTCCTATCTTCGTAACCGACCTCCTTGATTCTTCCGTGAATTCTACAATACTCGTGGTAGGGTGTATCTGTGCCTTTTTTAGCACCTTCGTTACATTGCAGCTTGTCTGATGAAGGGCTTTCCAACCATGCGTAACGCAATTCTCCGTGTAACATCGCGAATAAGATAGTAAAATACCACTATTTTCCTGGTGTTCATGCACGTGCGTTCGCTCCTCGTCCTGTTCGATAAATATTGGGGGGGCTGCCAGCTAACCAGGTTATCCATTAAGTCCGACACAACTGTGAGTCAGTCAGTGCGTATTGGATCGCCTGCAACATGTCCGAGTCACGTCGTTGACCTGTGACGCTCGCGTGGTTGACACCTGTGTTAAGATCAGCACCTACAGTCTTACTTGCGCACGGTCATTACGACCCACTGGGGGTTGGTCTGACGGTAAGTCTGCTAGGGCCTTTGTTGACTGCAGCTACTATGCCCAGTGGTTGCATGTGGTTTCACTGACTGAGGGCTTGGGATGAGGATTGGATCCGTGTGAATGTCGATCAGCTGGGTTTCGGATACCGGGATGATGGGTTCCGCTGTCAGTAGAGCGTAAGATTGTGTGTAGTACCATCAATTTCGTTCTCACTAGTATGCAGGCAGTTTACAATTGCATAGTCTCCTTCAAGACGCGGTCCACGCGCATTGTTTTTGTCAAACGGCCGTAATAGTACCTGTACCCAACCGTTTTGCGAGCTTATCACATCACTCGACTTGGCGTGACACAGGGAATCATGCGGCTACAGGTATCAGAATGATTGAACGTTTTTTACGTAATTCACGTCAGTTAGTACTTCTCGGACGATTGCCCAACGGTGAAATTAATTGCGTAATTTGTTAGTAACCCAAAATTACGCACATTTTAAACAAACCAAATGTATCGCCGGAAAAGAATAAAAAGAGCAATCTGGCGTCCAAAAATTTTATTCTCCTGAAGGGGGGCGCTAGATCTGAGCAAAGATTGTTGTGGCCACCGCGACACAAACTACTCAGCATCTGTATTCGGGAGCGTACACCTGATCGTGACGTGTAATTAGGTGGAAACCATATCTCTACACCGTTCACACGACCGAAGTTGAGCTATGCGAGTGGACAGCTCAGCTGTCAGTTTCTGTTGGTCGCAGTTAGCAGCTGATTATTGACAATAACTAAATTGGATCGGTCTTGTATGCTAATCGAATGCCTAGGAAGGCGAGTGCACAGTCATGTGAACGGCTCACACTGAAATGACCGCCACACTGGAGCTGCGATAGGCTTGCTGTGGCTAATGTGCCTCGGAATACGATTTAAATAGCGGGCAACGAATTATGCACTTGTGATTGGACGATGTTGAGCAAGCCTGAATGGTCGGAGCGAGAAGGCGATCATGAATATGACAAAACATTGCAGAACACCAGCATTTCGAATAACCTCGCCAGCTGCTTACAAAACAAACAGATAGTGTATGAAAAGCATGTGCAATGGTAGTTTAACGGATCAAAAGGCTGCTAACATGGAAGGTGGGTGTCGTGAACTATTCACTCTTATACACGCAGCTTTTCCAACACGACTTCACTGATGGCTTCCAGACTTTTTGTAATGACAATGAACGGCCTCGTCGGATCGATGTTGTAACCTGTCTAGGTATTTGGTACAGTACAGCTCAAAAAATGGATGTGAACCACATTGCATCCCATAACATTAGCGACCGTGATACGAAGGAACTCACGACAGGTACGGCAATCAGCAATGCGCTTGGCCCATGACAATAGCATTTGTCAAGGCATTTCCCTCAAATATCTCCTCCCAGTATACCATTTATCATAGTATGTGTTCCTGTCCTTTGCTTATTTGGTTACACACATATTTCATCAGAGCAGAAAGAAGACGTATACCACGGTATGTTGACATTTCGTTCACTCTCATCAACCGCAAGCGCAAAACATGCAGGTTATGTACGATGGACACGCACGCATTCATACCAAGTATCATGGAGTCAACATCACGGTAACCCTGCGGGTTGTTTCAACCACTTGTGCACAGAGCGCCGGCTGGTGAGTTCTGCTCAACATGGCTTCACTAAAGGCCAGTAGCTGCGGGTTCCGATCGCGTAACAATATTTTGAATGAGCTAAGTGGGCCGACTTGGTGACCTGTTGTCGAAATATCTAGCAACCGATGATACTGGATTTCAAGAAACAGATTCACCGGTTTGAGATGGTTGTACCATCAGTTGTCCCAGCCCTTCTGCGACGTGTTCTATTATTCACCGAGATAGTTGTTGATCTGTTGTGCCTACGTAGACTTCACTGTAACAGCAAGTGAACTGGTACACAAGGTGAAATCATTTGATAAACTACGTTCATGATTATGTAGAACTGGCCACCCGGTGGTTTGAACCAAGCGCATAAGTACGGGGGCATAACACACTTCAACGTGTGCGTGATTTAATCTGCCAGGTGATCTTTGAACTGTAGAACTGAAACTATTCTGAATTGGCTCGTTGCACTTGTTCATCGTGCTATGAATATCTGAGAGTTTTTCCACGTATCCATCTACCGGTAACGTTGCTGCTGGTATCTCTTGCTTTGTTTGCAGCTTATCGGGGATGCAAATACGCCTGACCCTGTGAAACAAGATCTTGGCCAAATCACGCTTGTGTTACCTGGGCAGAACTAGAGGACTGAACATATTGCTCGCTCCATGTTGCTTTACGATGGACTGATCGTTGTAATGTCCCATCCTCACGCCTCGTGATGAATATGACTAAGAAAACTAGGCTGCTTTTGGATTAAGTTTCGTGGGCCAAAGATAATCCGGGCGAACTGAATTAAGAAAAAACAAAATGTCATCGACAAACTGTTGTATCTGTATTCGAGCCACATCCACTACATGCCTTACGGACAATATCAACGGTAGCGAAAACACATGACTCAGTAGAAGCGCATAGCATATTATCGCATTTACAAGCAATCGGGTCATTTTAAAGTACATGGATCAGTGAGCCGTTGATCGTTGAAGCCGCGACCAATCAGAACACCCTTAGAGCCTTGGCACGAGTGTGGGGCACACAGGCGGCCTTGACGCGTATACAACACACAGTACGGCTTTGGCAATGTCATGTGGGACTTGTCGTTCCATCACCCCCAAGAAGATACCAACTAGTGTTGGGCCTAACGGACTACCCATAACCACTCCGCCTATGAGACAGTCCTTCAAAATTGAACCTGCTCTTCTCTGTGCACAATAAAATGAAATCCCTGGAATATTCGAGTGGTACACCCATGTCGCAGTTCTGACTAGAGATGAAGTCACATAACTCAGCTGTCTCACGAAGGGGAGTATTTTTATAATAGGAACCAATGTCGATCAAATATATGACTTGAGAACTTGCCGTCAAGCGGTCTAACAATGATGCCGTTAGTCCAAAGAAATGGCAATGGAGTAGAACATCTTGCGATCGAGGTCCAAAGTGGCAACTAGCCAATGGACGACGTCATGATAAGCTGAGCTGTTTATGCACAAAGCTGGTCGCAAACGTGCCTCATCCTTACGTATCCTCGTGGTCTCCATGCCAGTTGATCTCACTCACGCATGCTGATTTTCAAAAACATGACCGTACAACAGCAGTTTCTGGAGTTGTCTCGCAATTTTTTTTCCGGCAGTATATTATTTTCGGTCATTCTATTCTCCCCAAACTTTCGTTAATGTTCCAAAGTGGTATCCCGTTTCCGTCTTATATTGGTCCCGACTAATAATAACACCATAGTTCTTATCCAGCTGTAGGAGACCAAGTGCCGCATCTCTCTCAATTATTTATTTGCCTGTTTGTGACAGCATTACTGGCGAATGGGTGCTCGTAAAAATAGGTTAGAAACATGTGCCAATTTTGCACGGAACCAAGCCGTCTCATCAGAAGATGTCGGCGACAGATCCTTCAACTGACCGTACATATATTCAAGCTGAGCTTGCGTATTCAACTTGTTAACAGCTTTTGGTGATATTTTAAACTTCAATCCCACGGGGAGGACGTGCAGCTGCGTCTGAGTGAATTGAGTTGACGAAAGCCTGTACACGTACTCGAAACCATCACCAGGAAATACATTCACATTTGCTCTGTCGAGAACGAAGGGTTCTGACCTCGGTGTTGCGAAGGATTTCCCTTATAAAGTTTTCGAATTTGTTGTGGCGCACCAATGACAGTCGGTTGAGGGCCTCAGCACGACGATGATGCGTTTCGACAAACCCGTTTAGTTTTTCCCGATCAGCATCATTGTGAGATTGTTAACCATGCGAAAGTGATACTGTTTCCTGATCAGTTCTCCTAAGATAACTGCTTGGTAAGGGTTCTGGTATTGTCATTATGAGCAAGGTCCTTGTTCTCGTCTCATTCCGCCACACAAGGTGCGTCAACAAATGCTCGGGGGAATTGCACAATGCTGATCCCGAAATGACGAGAATGAAGGCCTGAAAATAAGATCTTATTTCATGGTTACATAATAAAATTAAATGCTTCAAGTAATCCACCAGTGTCGATAAAATGTGTTGTGACCCGAACTAAAGTCACAAACAAGATCCACTAGCTCTTGTAGAAAGAATTTCATGGACCGGGTAATAATTACATTGTGCAAGCTTTTAGCCAACGCAACACAAGTGGACTCTTGTTAAAACAGTTTCACTGGGTTAGACGCATTCGCTCACGTGAAAGTGTGCACAAGCTAGAACTTCTGACGAAAACACGGAAGAATGGATACCCGTTGATTTTTATCGAGTACCATAACATCAGACTGTCTTCACTATAGGACACATGAACCACATCAAAAAAGCATATATTCATTAAACTGGTCTTCGGGCAAACCAACTAGAAACCAAATTTAGTAATCAAACGAATGTATTACGCTGCCTCCCCGCAATTACTGGCTACCACACAAACGATACCACTGCCTTCCACGAAGGTGGGCAAATCAATTATCGACACGTCCCACTGCACTTATCGATTCAAATGTAACTGCATTGTCTGCTACTTAGAAGGAACTGAAAAGAATTTAATCAACCGAATGGCTGAGCCTTTTCCTAAATGGCTAGCTGAGCAAATTTCTCGATAGCAAGTGAAAAATTAGGCCCAAAACCGATTGCCTGCACGGTCGATCACTCGCTCTTTAATCAAAAATGAACATTACATAGGTTCATCCAATTGCTCCACAGTTCTATCATGTGATCAGAGTTCACGTCTGTTGAAGCTGGTCGAGGCTGTGCTAGTCACAATTCTAAAACCGAGCCTATGTAGTCGAAAGCAAACTGGTAAATACGGTATTCATTCGACGACCCACGGGGCGCAGTACACACTCGTTACCAGCTTTTGATTCTATCTTTCACTGACTTCAAAAAGTCGTAACAAAGATTCCAGTCGGTAATTCGCGAAATGCACACTTCAGATTGTCTACCGAGTGCCCATGAATTGATCAAAAATGGTGAGATTCCGAATGTTGACTGATGCCGAGGCGATTAGTATCCGATTGCGCAACCCTCACCTCTGTGCTCAGAGAAAGTTCGCGTGGACACTTAATCTGCCTCGGCACACAACCAATCAAACCCATGATTTGGGACAGTGATTGCGCAACTGATGATAAACACGCCGCCCGTAACCTCTGTTGGCCGATTTTCCGACTCATTCGAGTTATTGGTTTAATATTTATTGCGTTGTAATTAGCCCGGTGATCAAACACAGGAAACTAGTCTTGTTGGCTACCTTTTCGTTCTCATGGACAATTTTCTCATCTCCAGCGCCATCATCTTTCACTTCGCTAGCGCTTTCGATCGTGTCCGACATAACCCTTTCGCACACTAAAAATTTGTGACGTCTGAGATGAAATTGTGCACTGGGTCACGTCATCTGTTGATAGCATGACGTTTAGAGCAAGGACGGAATTAGATCTTTGTTCCATTTCCCTGATCTCCACACGTTTTCCTCCAGGACTCCCTACTTAGTCCTCTATATTTCCTGGTGTATACGAATGATCTTGACAACGTTTATGTCATCAACTCTGTTCTTTGGTTTGACGATTTAAAAATTGACAGTGTTAATAAACTCGGTGTGTTACAAATTAAGTGCCGGACGGATGATTGGAGTCACCCTTTAAACAACAGCAAGTGTGAACGTATGTCACTCAGAAATGAATCCGGAAGCCTGTTCGTTATATAGGGTGTAATAGGTATATCGAAAATAGACTTGAAGAAAGACTTAGACATCTGGTTGTTTTCTAATCCTATCTTCACCAGATAACAGCTAGAAAGAGGTCTGGAACGTACTTTCAAAATTTCTCACACTTCAGAAGACTTATTTAAGCCCGCTGCTTCAATATACCATTGAAAATGTGCATGACAGCTTGAAGAAGTACATACTCACAATCGAACGTGTCCACTGAGTAGCTACCAGCATGGTCACTGGCTTACGACATGTTTTTTACTGGTCTCGCCTTCAAATTCTTAGCCTCCATTCACTTGACTCTCAATAGCTCCACGATGGTTGAATTCTTACATATTCTCCTCGGCGTAGTACACGTACAGTGAGTCTTTATCTCAGTGGCTGATAGGGACAATAGGATAACAGCAAGAAGCTTTACAAGCTTCCTTAGGTAACAGTTTTCTTGTGAGATTATCTGTCACTGAAACTACCTTCTCTTCGTAGTAACCCTATTCACTTATTACCGCCTGCGCTTGGCTGTCCACTGCCATTTACACCCATTTTGCAAGCCATTACATGCGCTTGCGCACCTGTTCGATTCCATTGCCCCGCCGTTTAATTTATCTCCCGGTCTCGCGCACGTCGAGTCCGCGCACTGACAACCACTATCTAAGCTACGTGTTATCCACCATCGTGTGTGCACAGCCTACGTAAGCCTGTGAACAGCCCGTCCGTAAGTAGTCCATAATTCGCACGCGTGCAGCCGAAGTTACGTAGCCCCCCCTTTGATTGGTCAATTTTTACCACTATGTGACCATTGGATGTGGGGTTAGTTCACTGCCCTATCACTTTGTGGCGCTGTCCGTCGGACAAGGGCGGGGCCCTGTTAACGTCCATTCGGCAATCGTCCGTGATGCGGTGAGTGGCTGTCTCTGCTGTGGCCTAAATGCGCGGGCGTGGCTACTAGCAGGCCTGCTTGCCTAAGCGACTGTGCGAGCTTAGCGTCATGGTCTCAATCATAACGATCGACGTTCGTCAGCGCACCTAGTGGGTACATGCATCTACCCACCGCTTTGGCGACCGCAGCGCGAATGCAGTTTGTGCCACTTGTAGCCAAGTTTTGCCAGTGTGTGGTGTACATTTTTTGGTTTCACCCGCCCATTAGGTTCGGTCGACTCTACACCCTTGATGCCGTTAGTTGATCTTCACTGGAACGTTTTAAAGCACTATTCGGTTCCCATTCGCTTAAAACAGTGTTAAACTCGTGATCTTGATATGTTTTTAATACTTACTTTACTCTTCAATGGCGGTGACAGACCCCGTCTTCACTGCTTACTCTCGAGACCAGCAAACGTCCATCGGATATCCGGGTGACTTGAACCTCTAGTCACATAGCCTTGTTTAAGTCACTGAAATAATTGAAATTGTCACTTAACTATGTGCACTCCACTTACGTTAGTGGCAACAGTTGTCGAAACGTTCGTTGTTCATTAAAGATTTACATAATCCCATGTTCGTTAGAAACTCAACTTCTTTGAATATGAGGGGTGACTCACGACAAAATATTGAGAAACCTTGATCTTCTTTCTATAGCGCTAAAAGGGGCTAGAGAAGAACTCAGAAAACTCCAGTAACAAGAATAAGATATCCAGGATTAAGATGGAATTTTTGTTTAGACGGGAAAAAATTCGCACCTCTGTAGTCACGATTTCAAACTGGAGAAGGCGCGAGTTGATACACTGATCACAGCGAACTCCTTCGATTGCCGAGTAAACAAAGACCTGGAA
>QNGE01009215.1:0-13551 GCA_008508345.1 Paragonimus westermani | reverse complement strand
CGCATGTCCTATATATTCTAATGTTTTACGTTCGTGACTGGAAGTAGTAAACAAAATGTTAACATCTCGCGATGTATGTTTCTATCGCTATTGGTGAATATGAATCAATAGTTGCGTACGAGGACGATCAATGACTGAGCAGGATTCATTCATTTTGACCATGCTCTGCGCACTGTGGTTTCTGTGTTCACAACAGATACGGCATTACAATGTTAACATGCGAAAGTGATCGAAAGTCCAATTGTCTTTGTACCGAATGAAGCTTGAAATCCAGAGTTCACAGAATGAACCATATAGCTTGTTTGATTGGAAGTATATTCGGCCCCTTATCTGGAAGTCGACTGGTTGTGATTGAAGCTAATGGGCAGAAAGCGGCGACGAACATGACATGTGGAGGCAAGGTTTAAAATTTGGAAATAACGTCTGACTGATTAGGAGGGAGCCTGGAGAGTGAGAATACTTCTAGGAAGTACATTTGTGAACATACTTTCGGTTTCATAGATGGCAACAGCTTGAGATTTGCACTTACCTACAAACCCAAATGAGTGATAGTTCTGCTTTTCGGTGATGGGTCGATCGCAACCAAGATTTCCGTCTGGCTACACAACACTGATGAAGTTTATTAGTTCAACGAATGAAACAACGTTTGAGTAATAATGTGGGCTAATTAATGCGAGTAAATCTCAGCCTCATCAGAACAACAAATGTTAAGAAATATTAAGAGCAGTTTCGAATGATCCCCATGACATATTTGGAAGTCACATGGAAACAAGAGGATGTTTATTAAAATACAAACGGCAGTTCATCAGCTGTGGTGGCTATCTGAACTTTGTTAAACATACATTCCAATAACAAGTCAACATACTGTAAACTCATGATTAATTGGGACAAAGTTTTCTAGTACAATACACAATTACCAGAAGATTGACAATGTTTTGCCAAACGAATTGAATCGTGACATTAAATGATTGGTAACTTCTATTTCATTAGATAAAAATTCGGTTTGGTACACGCTAACTATTCGTAACTACAAGGAACCATTCGACTTCGTCACAGGTATCACAAGGTACGACAAACGATCAGATTAGACAAAACGCCCAAGCCTCCGACCGAGACACCACAATTTAGAAACCCGTCGAAATTACATTAGTGTTTGTTGATCGTCGTCAAGCTGGGCTACCGTCAGACGCAAATTCAACAGTTCAGTTGCATTAGATCGGGTAACTTGAAATTGTTGACAGTTTACGAAATTGCCAGAATCTCGTTGTCATTCATGAAATTTTGGCGTGGGCTGATTCGTGTTCGGAAAATGCATCAGCAAATTGGAGGTAAATATCCGTTCAGCGTTGGACTTTTCCACGATACTCAAACACCCACTGTGATGTGAGTGACATTACCGTTGAGAACACTCGTGTATTGTGTGGACAAAAGCGCACCATGCGGTTGCTTAGAACTAGGCTTCGTTTCCTCTTGACAGCTTATTTGCGAATTGGAATGTCGATTTGGTTATTGACGAACATTTCCCCAGACATAGTGTACGAGGCCGCATCCCTTGGTTTGCTGCACCAATATATGGTAATGATATCGTGTTGATAGATTTGCCAGATAATTCATAGTTACGAAGTGGCGAGATGATGCTTAACATACCGTATAACCCGATGTTGGCATCGAAGCTGTGGACCTCGCCTGTAACCGAATAGCATCTGGTATATGACCCACTTCGGAAAGTGTTCCATAACCCTTGTTATACTTCTCGTATACGCATCTGGTTAAAGTATTTCCGCTCGCAACGCCTGCCATCGAAGCACTCACGATAACATCCAGAACATAGGCAACGCGATCAGAATAATATAGTGCAAGAGCAACAACACAGCAAACTTTGATGCAACGCGCATAGAACATGACCCCGAAACTTCACGCTCGTAATAGAGAATGGATGCCTAGATGAAAATATAGCGTGCAACATGTGACACGAGAAGAGAGGAAGAATCCCTCGCCAATTCCTTGCAACTGCGTTACGATTTGTTACTATATGCAAGGTCAGCTGTAACTACCCAGTTCAGGATGGGCACGCATGAATGCTGGTGAATTCGCTGGTAGCACTTAGAAAGTACGCTCTGTATGTTCTTTTAGTCTGGGGTTCATAATTTTGTTGTTCACTCCGTTTGGAATACATACGGAAATGCAGCATATTAGGCACCATTTATTCTTTGTGTTCACTTGTTCAACAACAAGGTGCGTGGCATGTGCGCAATCACAATTCACCTCTGCACAGCGTCATACTCACAAACAAGAATCGCTGCAATCACTCGAATAATATTTGTTCGTTCCAAGAAGCAACTGCTCCTTTCAAACATGAGCCCGCATTTGTCAGCCGAGTAGAGATGAAATGTGTGATTAAGATGGGTTACGAGCAACAGGTAGTCTGTGCGTACTAACTACAGACAATGGAGCAACCTCATGAGTATACAACAGCAGAGGCAGTTGAACATAGAAATACTGTTATGTGTTCATGCTTGATGCAACTTTGAAGGCGCAGTGACCAGCACAGTTGTTCCATGAAACCACCACTGAGGTTGAACTTGTGGTGGTACCAGGTCCGTGTGCTATGAGGAGCACCCACAAAACGGAACTCATTTCTGGTACTCGTTTGGAAGGAGTATGACTGTAGATTCTGTCCGATTATGAAGTTCACACTCAAATTTGATCGATTTGTTGCCCAACAGTGATATCGGATTTGGTGGACTACAACGGAAATATGTGTGGATGTTACGCCACAGTTAGTCACAATTGCATAAGTTAGGGACTCATCGCAATACAGCATGAGTGGTGGACAATCGTGTCCAGCTGTGGGATCTCCAAATTTGTCTTCTGTCTCAGATGACAATGGTGGTTCTTTCGGTGTTTGAAGTCTCTGACGTACACTTGGCTGCCTCATATGTTACCGCTAGAACCATTGAAACCTAGTTACGTGTACATGTGTACCGGGTTGTTGCGTCCGGTAAAGTTTCCACGAGTTGTGTCTTTTGAAGATTTCAGGGAAATATTCTCCTTTTCCATCAAAGAGCTCGTGCGATACTGGTTATCGTTGTTCAGGTACTAACCTATAGATATTTTCTTCAGTGAACTGGTCTGCAGGAGGTTGTACAACCGCACTTCATGTCTGCAGTCAGGAGCATCTTGCGACACGCTGTCACGCCTTCTGGTTTCCAAAGCTGGGGACTCGTTGGCACATGGCATGCATGCTGGCAAATATGCCGACCACGAGGATGTGACGAAGAACTTTCGAAGAGGCTATTATGTGAGACGCATTCGATGCGTGCAGTGGATGTATTATGAGCTACATCATGCTTGAGAGAATGGAGGCTGGTTCTAACTGGTCAACCGGATGGAGATCGGAGTGCTCTGCGCCTCAACATACAAATTCTAATCCACAATTCCGAGCATGGAATAGATGAGCGCTGTCACGTAGATTTAACTCTGCACTCTAATCAGAAATTCGTGTCTCGCTACCCAAGCACACATACGCAGTCACGGTTGCGACTGACAAAACTGAGCTCAACTGCTCCCTGCCTGACTGTCAATTGACGTGGTTGAACCAGGGAGGACTGAGGCCTCAGAGAGCACAGCTGTCAGAATCAAAACAGAGCAAAAGTCTGAACATCACGCTAGCGTAGCAGAAACGGTCGGGTCAAAAGACGGCCGTAACACACACACATACACACAGAGTTCAACCGAAGCCGGCTGCACAACGTACGTGCACAGCAAGTCATCCTTAACCAACCAACACTGTGGCCTTGTCACAACCACACGCTCACAAAAGTATACAAAACACAAAATTATGAGGTCAAACCAGCTCAATTCGTGCACACACTCAGTCTGCGGATAGCAAATAGTTAAGACTCTTATTAACCGTGTGGTTGGAGCTCCAGTGCTTTTGATTAAGTTCACTTCAGATTCAGCCTATTTACAGTCTGCTTTGGTTTGCGGTCATTCTGGATTAGTATTCCATTGTTGTGCTAAAACCTAGCCCTGTGTCAAAGACTCTCTGCAGACTGATCTCTTATGTGTTGATTTGAGTTTCCTGATCAGATGGGAATCACCCCTATTGAGACAGTCAGTGCTAGATGGATAATGCGAATAATACGTTCAGAAGATTTGAGCATGTTGAAGAGGATGATCACAAGTAAACACCAATATTGCGCATCGTCGGCGATTGCTTCCAGAGAGTTTTTCTCATGTGGTGTGTCTTCATTCCGCGCGTCTTCAAACACTCGTCTAGAAGAGGCGTAGCTCAGGGTTGAAAATAACGCCAGTTCTTGGTGTGCGATGATGCCGCCTATACTGGTGTGCAGCAGTGGAACTCGAGTAATCCGCGGGCAGAATATGAGGTATTTGGGTCCCAATTGCTTGCACTGACATTTTCCTGAGATACTTTCCCGAATACGAATCAGCCCACGCCAAAATGTCATGGATGACAATGAGATTTTGGCAATTTCCTAAACTGTCAACAATTTCAAGTTACCCGATCATATGCAACTGAACTGTTGACTTTGCGTCTGACGGTAGCCCAGCCTGAGGACGATCAACAAACACTGATGTCCAATCAGATCGTTTGTCGCAACTTGTGATCCCTGTGACTAAGTCGAATATTTTCTCGTAGTTACGAGTAGTTAGCGTGTACCAAACCGAATTTTAATCTAATGGAATAGATGTTACTAAACATTTAGTGTCACGATTGAAAATATTGACATTTTTCTGGTAAATGTCTTACGCACTAGAGTACAAAATGCGGTCTCCCCACTTCAGTACAAGAACTTAGTATGATTAAGTGAGCACGTGATTACTGTTACTTTGATGAGGGGAACAGAATGTTCCCGTTGACGCGCTGTGGCTGTCGATGAGTTTGAAGCGGGCTGACTTGTGAGCATCTCGAACGATATATGTCAA
Source organism: Paragonimus westermani (assembly GCA_008508345.1). NCBI lineage: Eukaryota > Metazoa > Platyhelminthes > Trematoda > Plagiorchiida > Troglotrematidae > Paragonimus > Paragonimus westermani. The sequence goes on along the minus strand of QNGE01009215.1, from coordinate 8,601 downwards.
CTCTCCACAATTGCATAAGGATTAAGGTGTTGTCTATGGCAATCCTTAGGCTATGAGGCAAAACACGCTCCAAATTGGCAGAATGCGCTGGCAACAATGGGGAGTCGAGAGGATAGGTTGCACAAACATGCAAACTGATAGTGCAAGAGAGGTAATAAATAATACATTTGTTGCAAATGAACGACGCTGACTGCTTACCGTTCGCATCTGTTCACAGCGGTCAGCAAACCGAGGGTATTGGTGTTCAATTTGAATCTGGGTAGGTTAAAATTATTGTCTAGTTCAAACTCGGACGTGATGTTAGTGGGGTCAGTGTTCGTTTGATTCCGCCGAAACCAGTTGGTATAAGCCACTGATTATAGACCAAATGATATTTGCTTTGGCTACTCAAATACAATCTATCCGAGCATTGCGATTTGATGGGGCAGTGACAACCTTCCAATTTTCTGTCTACAAAGATATTTGTGAGTATTCTCTTCGAATGGATAGTAGGTTCATATTTAATCACCGTGTCTTTCCATTCGATAAGTGCACATTTTATATTGACCAACGAGAATATAATGCTGTAATGCATAACCACCGTTAGCATATTCAACTCCTTTTTTACCCATAATTGACCGTATGAAATATGTAAGTGATCTATAGTGAATTTTTAACTTGAGTTGATTGACATCATAGAATCGAGTCAAAGCGTCCCTAATAAGACTGGTCAGTCCAATGGCTCAAATCCTAGAACAGTTAACGTGTAGCCATCGAAATAGTAATTTCACTGAGATGGTGTTTTTCTGAATACAATTTAATCATAGTCGAGCAGACAATTCATAACATAGAGCGAAATAATGAAAATATCCGCAAACAAAACGCATCTGAGCGGAGGCTGGCAAGACTGAGAAAAATGTTCACTGCATGAAAATATCCGGAGTCCAAACGATTTCATGATAAGTCTAACTGACAGTAAGACGGAGAGTAGGTAATGATCACGTTCAACACCATCGAATGTAACTGACTACACTGAAGTACGTATCATCAGAACGAATTCCGTCGATCTTTCTATATAATGATTGTGTACCGCTATCTCACGAACGAATAACTCTCATATTCTGCTTTCTTTACAGCAATGGAAGGCAAAATGGGTAAAATGAGCCATTTCTGCAGTATGATGACAATTTGCATAAAAACTGTTTCGTATGAACATGTTTCCATTGATTGTGAATAAGTGGGTTAACATCTTATAACGCTCTAGTTCACTTGTTATCAAGATATTTCTCTGGGGCTACGAACACTTGATATGTCGCACTTGTGTGATCATAGATTCAAGGAGAATGCTGATCGATCATCTAGAGAAGTTTCCGTGGTTTCAAAACAAATCTCTATTCGTGCATCACTTACGGTAGTCAGGAGGCTCGTGTACAAATTATCGCTGGCAGAAAATCCTCCACGTCACCACCTGCACTGTAATGGGATGTAAGACCAAGGAGAACGGACGCATCTGCGATTGCAGAGGACCACGCAAACAAACACTACATCAATATTCCTTCACCCATATATCTTCTCATCTACACCGGGATATGCTTTACTATCGAATTCTTATCTGCAACTGTTCTATTCGAACGATGTCAACTTGACAACTAAATACTCGGTTGTATGTCTAGTCTGAGATTTCCTACATAACCTTTGATATAAGAGTCACAGTTATGTATTGTGCACAGAGAAATTGCTCGTATATTTTAGGTGTATAGTTAATCACGCAACGTCTTATTTTGCATGATATTTTGAGTGAACGAAGGTGGATATGCCGTGCAAATAAAGTTCAATTTAATGCTTCTTTGTACATTAGTTTTTGCTACACGAAACTTGCGCACTCTCGGAGGTGAAATACACTGACCAACCCAAACACTACGCCCAGCTTTGGGTAAGATTTGAACAAACCGCCATCGAGCAACTAGTAGGCGAACGAAATCCACCGGACGTATTTTTGATCGAGCCTCTGATGAGTCACCTTGTCAACACAGTGCCATTCACGCTGTCAAGGATAGCCGAAACTCCAGCATATGGTAAGTGCGGACATACACTTTCTACAAGAGATGTGTCCTTATATATAAAAAACTGCAACCATAATGATACTAACATTTTCACTGTCGAAATTACCTCACTCTTCAGACGTGTACAGCGATGGCGCAGTTGCAAACTACCTCGGTACGTGCTCTGAAGTTCATATTTTATTAAACTGTTCGTTATATTTTAACCTTGGATGTGTTTGCGGTGGCACATATCTCATAGTTGCAGTTCTCATCTAAGTTGATATCAGCTGCTGAAAACATCTGATGTCATACACGACAGCCCTTCACTGCAACATGTGATTCAGCCCTGTGAGCTTGACGCCAGTTCCCTGGCAACCGTTCGTCCAGGATTTTGAACAGCATGATTAATACGGTAAAACAAGTTCTTGAGAACATATACCACTATATATATTTCACATCTGGAATTTGTTACCCAACCGTCCCACTGCCGCATATGAAATCCACCAAGTGGATCAGGAGATCGATTGCCCCATCAGAATTTCTCAAACGGCTCACGCCGGAATCCACCAAAGCAACTGCTGAGCACAGAAATTATAATAATCATAAGTAGTTTGGCAGCCAGACGAAGGTCTGACTCTTCACACTTGGATCTCATCATAATAGCGCCACACTACTTATTAGTAATATTATAAATATTGCCTCCACTTACATAATTTATGTGCACCGTCAAATTTGCTATTTCTCATCACGGAGTCACTTTAACCCTACAGTAATAGCGATCAACCATTACCTTAAATTATGGCAGTACTGGGGTTGACGCAAACAGCATACATGTACAGTGTACTGGACTATGTCTGCTTATGGATGAGTACATAATTTTACCCATACTGACCGAAACGGTATTAACGGACTTCCATTTCCGAGACCGGATAACAGAATTATCATCTGGACAATTCGAAGCAGATGGATTATCCGTGAACAAGCTGATGCATGCTCGTTGTGGATGTTTAAATCGAACGCGTCTTACAATTTCTGTTATTTAACATGCTGTGTTGTATACTTTATAATACACCGCCAGAATTAAGCACTGGATTGCTGCTAGAGACCTGTTAGATACCAGAGACAATCAACTGTTTTGACACGCTTGACACAGTTGTTTCGATAGCTAGTGGCAGCACGTGTGTGTGTTGTGCAGCAGTCGGTATGCCAGTTCCACCACACGTTATAGAGGAACAACAAAATGCTGTTCTGCACAGTTACCCGACCGACATTCGTGGCTTGTGTAAGGTACGGAATCCTACTGTGGCCTATCAATTGTTCATTGATAAGAATATGAACGCATGAACAGTCCTGCGTTGTTGCGTATAAACTGTTGAAATTTATGAACGACAACAGAAGAGAATTAGCAAGATGTGCTGTTATTCTCAATCAACAGTGCTCATCGTCGACGAGGGTTTGAAGAAGAAGAAGGTTGGGGATCAAATAGATGCATCGGAAATCTGTAGCAGGGTGAGTATGAAGTAGTTCCCAAGATGCCACAAATTTCGGCTGACCGTTGCACTGCATTAGACATAACAAATAATGATGCGTTTATCCACAGCAGCATAACAATTCTTTCATTCATTTACGTTCTTGTTGAACTAGATCAGAAGCTCTCAGATTATTCATGAAAAAGCAAAGTTTTAAACCGCTGTTGTTCTAACTAACATCAGGCCTACCAAGTTATGGGAATCCATGAAATAAACATATAGCTCGTACATGGTTGTGCGTGAGCATCCCGAGCATAGGAACTGTGGGTGAATGTCTCGCCGGGTACTGGCGGGTTTGTTTGTGTATTGTGTCTACATGAAACATGCGTTGGGTAAGTGATCACGAGTGGGTGTTCCGATATGTTTAATGCGTGGAGAGTGTTTAGATGGTTCACGCACGACTGGCGGCTCTCAATCAATCCATCCCAATTTGAAATCAGCTGATTGCATTGTTGATTTTCCATGTAGGCAGATGTGTCAAAACATGTGAGGGGTACATGTGAGCGCTTAGTTCTACCAAGAAAAATGACGTCTCATATATGTTGTGCACTAATCCACCTGCGAATATCCTCGGCATCCTACTCCAGGTTTGTCGTTGACTAACTTGGAAATGAAATGAGGAATCGTTCTCTCTGTGCGCGTCCCCAATTGTGAAACGTTTGAATCAGTATAAGGAAAGGAATATAGGAACCAGTTGGTTAGCTTCCACACGTTGCATTTGTCTTCCAAAAAATGTGTGCAGTTGAACACGTCAAATTGGGTTGTAGCTGATCGAACTTGGTGACCTGAAAGTAACAGATATTCGACCGAGCTGTTTGTGAAGTAAGTGCAACTGATGAGGCTGGGAAAATACAGCCACGTTGAGACTATGCGGAAGACGTTGTTCTACCAACATTCGTACATGGGTTGTTTGTTGATAGGACGTAGGTAACTCGATGCTACACGTCCGAATGTTCGGATGTACTCAGCTCATGGGCAGTTATATCCCAGCTTTGCTCTCCCCGTTGCTTACAGACTGATTTCTGCTTGAGCTCCCGGGAACAAACATGTTTCAGACACCATTAGTTGTGGATGAGATATTCCTAATAATCCGAGGCAGAACCAGCTGTGAACAGTCATTGGCTTGACGTTTCAAAATTCCGTTGGTTTGCACTGCACGCCAGCTGACTTATCGCTGTAGAGCAGTTCAGTAATCCCGAAATTCTCAAGCGGTAATTTCCTCCTTAAAGGTGCTTCCAAATGAAATTATTTGTTTTTCTACCGATTCAAACCAAACTAATGCTGTCACCTGATTCATTCCGTTGTGACTATGCAGAGGACATCGCGGTGGACTATGCATACACATGGGCAATTGTAAGAATCGACAAAACCACACCATACTGGAGAGAAGGGATCCGATTTGCCACACCAGTAATTGTCACCAGTGCGCTGAACATGGGTGAAACCAGATATACTTACAACGCGCATTGGAAGCAGAAAGCAAAGTACACAGGTACGTTCGCGAAGCCCACAATGCTGAATAGCAAACTGTAATGCGAGTGCAACTCGTTCAACATAACGTTCCATAAGTGATGAATCTGGCTAGCATTTCGAACAATTAACAGTCTGTTTTACTATACGAACATGTTTCGAATAAGACTGACACCGAGACGTGGTGGGATGGAACATAATTTTCCAACTATCACCACGGATGCGGTTATCAGACTGACTGACATTAACGTTTTCTAGTTGAACTCCAGTTTGCACTGAATTGATTTGGTCATAATTGCTCATGCAATTTGTGAACATGGTGAGATATAGTTTTCATATGTCAATGAAATTTATGATTGCACAAATACCAGGAATGGACTTCCTGAAAATTGGATACTAAAGGTTGATTACATATGCGATTTAAGTGTGAATTTTGGAGCATGCTTCAAAAACTGTCTGTTGTTCAGTGTCAGCATAGCCCACTTAATCAGGGTGTTGTTGGGAAGAATTAAGGATGTCGCAAAAATTTATCGCACACACTGATATTCCCGAACACCGGAATATGGAAGAGTTATAGGTCTCTGACAAAACTTGGCTCTGAACACAGTGCCGAACGATTTCATCTAGTGTGCGAATTCTCCAACTGGTTGACCACCAGCCGATGCAGTTGACACAAATGACTGTTAATTTGTCATTATATCCTGGGATGATGGATATCCCTACGCGCGATAATTCAATTGTTACCTTGTCGGCGTGATCTGTCATTCACTGTTTTGTTTTGTGTACACAAAAATCAGATTGTAGTGACAGATGCGATCATCACCGTCGTATCCGGACATAGTTTACACGGTTTCACATGAGTAGTTGTTGAATGAACTATGAACGTATACATGTGGTTGGGTTAGTGAGTCCAGGTTACTCCGAAGTTCCTTCATACATTTGTAGTCCAGTACAACTCGCTGTACTTGTGAACTTGAGGAGTGAAGCAGCGGTGACTATTGATTCTCCCGAAAGATAATCACAATCAGCGTGTTGGGAACATTTGCTGAACATGTGATTCAACGATTTTGCAACGATCAAAACCGTTGGACCATTTGGAGAAACAGACATTGGCTACACCGATAAGCAACAGGCTGGAGACGAAAATGTACTTTTCGAGAGTGGAGAGTTTTGGATAATCCTCTTTCCACTAAGTGAGGTGTCCAGTGTGCACACCAATAGCCCGGCGGGATTCACGGAGTTGTGAACGGCGTGAAGGGAGGATTTCTGATTTGTAGTCGGGGATTTTGTTTATTTTCAAGTTCACCACCATCATATTTGATTGCAGCGTTCGCATGCAGATAGACATTCCAGCCAGCCTCCTTTGAAAAGAATCACTACACTCGAGTTTTGCTCTCATTAGAGCTCGTCGTTAGTGCATATACTAGCCACGGCCGGCAAGGATGGCTGGAAATTCTATCTGAATGTGAAGGCTGCAGTCAAATGTGAGTGATGGTCAACCTGACAATAAACCAAATCCCTGACTACTCACCAGTAATCTGCAATATCGCCTTAGAGTTTTAATGAGATCAGCAATGTCGACCTGTCTCGGAAGTCTTAATCGCGTGGTTATCGACTGGATTTAACAGATCAGTTACTGTTTCTCCTCTCGAGATTATAGGGCAACCGGATCAGTGCTAACAAACAAGAGTGGTTCAGCGTTCACATATAAGTCGGTCGTGCCTAATGTGAGGTCAATGGTGAAGTGGTCAACATGGTTGCCTCATGACTGGAACGGCCGGAGTTCAAATCCCAGCCGTGGCAAGGATATGCACTATTGGCGAGCTCAAATGAGAGCGAAACTCGAGTCTAATGCTTGTTTCCGAAAGAGGCTGGCTGGAAAGCCTCTCTGAATTCGAGCGCTGCGATCAAATGTGAGTTGCGTTGAACGTGAAAGTAAACCGAATCCCCGACTACCCATCATTAATCGAAATTGAAGATGACTGAAATTCAAAGCATCGGCCACTGAAATGTGCTCATCACCTCAAGTAATAGCTTGAATTAGTCTTGGTTTTGTTCATATAATTCTTTATGAAATTCGATCTATGCTCGATCAGATTATGTTGTTGAATGGTTTACAGAGCACACGTATATTGAGTAACATACATATTGATATGTCGTTATAATTCATTCGTCACTGACAGCAAAGTGGTTTCTTGGAATTATCTCATGCGTAACATATGATTTTTGATTTCAGCCAATGTTTGAAGTTGAACGGATGAAGAATTAGCGAGATGTGCGGCGAGATGTGCAGATGTGCGAGATGTGCGATATGTGCAGCGAGATGTGTATGTTTAATAATACACACAGTGGTTAATTTGAGTACCGTTTCTTTTCGATCAATATGTCCTCAGCCGACTGCACACCTGTTCATGTCTAGAACAATCGGTTATAAATAGTGTTGCAAACAGTATTTTCCTGAAAACGCCACCATTGCGATATTTATAATAGATGGTTGATTGAGTGACAGCGAAACTTGCCTGAGACTCATTCGCCGCTTTAGCATTCGGTGATCTAGTTGATATCCGTAGAACGCTCCTTGGTGTCAAACAATGAACAGATTAGGGGGTACTAATTCGTGGAATTCAGGTTTATCTGGTACACTAACGTTGATGACAGCTTCTTGCATTTGGCTGGATCTGAACCAGCGGGGAAACCGCAAATCATGCATAACCTGTACAGGACAGACTGCCCCACAAGGACACTGTGAACACCCACTAAACTGCTGTTCAGCCGTATTTGGTTGAATCTATGAGATTATAACTTCCGCAAACAATATGATCCCAAGAGGCTATCGCAGATACATTTCAGTGGACAAGGTTCAGCCAGGCCCTGGTAGGCGCGCGCTACCGCAATACAAACTACTGAGATCAATCCACATATTTTACACATAAATTCCGTCTCACCTAGCGACGCAATCCCTCAACCCCACTGTTTCCACCATTGAGTTCGAATCCAATCGAAGATGAGATGTTCACAAACTGTTCTGTGGGGTTGCACTCCATTATAATCGAGTACGCAGGTGAGTGTAGAGCAACACTTGGGCGATTATGCCGTAGTAGTGCTCGCGATGCACACCGACTGAATCGAGGAGTTTCTGTTATCAGTTATTTACAGAACTCGCGTTAAACATCAGTTGGTTTCAGAACGTGAGTGTGAATTGAGCCAACAGGGCAGTGCATCTGCCCCTGGTCTATCGATGTCACGTGAAAAGCAGGTTCGAATGATCCCCATGACATATTTGGACGTCACATGGAAACAAGAGGATGTTTATTAAAATACAAACGGCAGTTCATCAGCTGTGGTGGCTATTTGAACTTTGTTAAACATACATTCCAATAACAAGTCAACATACTGTAAACTCGTGATTAATTGGGACAAATTTTTCTAGTACAATACACAATTACCAGAAGATTGTCAATGTTTTGCCAAACGAATTGAATCATGGTAATATATGTTTAGTAACTTCTAATTTATAAGATCAAAATTCGGTTTGTTACCCGCTAACTATTCGATCTGAAGGTTCGAGAAACGATCAGATT
>QNGE01009211.1:0-13562 GCA_008508345.1 Paragonimus westermani | reverse complement strand
TATGAGTTTATACAGCAGCGTCAGGTTCAACTTTAGCCTACGAAGCCAAAGTGGATCAATACCAAGTTTTTCAAAGCGCCGTCTGTAGGTGAGCTTTTGGTAAATGATCGTTGAAGGTTTTCCAACACAAGCCTACCGGACTAACATATATGACAGTAAATGGAAGTGCAATACTCGAGTTGAGGCCTAGCACACATTTTGTAGTGCGTCAGTTTCGCAGGTGGTAGACTAAACGTCTTTTTATACAGCCTGTTGTTCTTTTAGTTCTCGCTACCTGGAATCATACTTGTTCAGGAAAATTGAAGGAGTTCTAGTACCGTATTCTCAGATCTCCGACCAAAGTGGCTGTACCAATGTTACAACCGTCTAGCGAGATGAAGTCATGAGGTAATTTACAACCAAAAGTGATTATGCTTGAATTGTTCGCTGAGAACGACATCAGCCGTGTTCTGCACCACACCTGCAATGGCGTTAGGTCCTGTCGTATATTTTGTAGACAGAAGTTGATGTTACTGCCCTGACGGAATGCGTGAGCGATTTTGCTATGTTCAGAAAACATAAATGGCTTACCATGTGTAATAACGTTGCACAAGTCATCTATGTACATTAAGAAGAGCAACAGACCCAAAACGTTTCGTTGGACCACCCCGCTAGTCACTGGTTTTGGTGTTGAGTAGTGCCCTCCTATTTTGACTGTTTGAGTGCGACCTTCAAGGTATGATGACAGCCAGCTAAACAAGAGATCTTGTATACCAAAAGATGTTATTTTGATCAAGAGGCGCTTGTGAGGCACACGATCAAAAGCCTTCTGCATGTCCAAGAGTATGATACTTACCGCATTTCCTGCATCAACGGACGTCGATATATGGTTTAAGAATTCCAGCTGACATGCCACACAAGAGCGTTTCTAAGGAAACCGTGCTGTGAAGTGGTTATAAGGTTTTGTGTCCTTAAGAAGTCGATTGTGTGCACTTTTATTATCCTTTCAAAGATTCTCGAGCAGATTGACGTGTGGTAGATGGGACGATAGTTTCTAACGTCCTGCCTTGGACCACTCTTGTGACGACGCATAATGATTGAGGTTTTCCATCGAGGAGGGAAGGTGCCGGATAAAAGTGATAGGTTGAACAAATTGAGCGAGAGACTGGGTATATCCTCACCTACATGCTTGATGACCATTGGTGGGGTACCGTCTTGTCCAGGATGAATTTAGGGCTTAGTGGTAGCTAACTGTGAACGAACGCTTTGAACTTCGATTAGAAGGTTACTCAAACTTTTATCTGTTTTCGACGGAGTATTATTANATAGCAGGGTCCCTTATGGAATTTCTCCGTTTCATTAGGTGCACTAGTTTTGTGCATCTCCGCCCACTACGGAGCGCGAGTTTCTCTTCGTTTATTTGACGGAGTTGCGTCTGACATTCTGTGTTCAAACATTTTGCTCATTTGCATCACCAGGGAAAAGTCTAGTGTTCTTCCGTACTTCGACTTAAGCATTTTAAGTCAGTCAGCCTCTTTCACAGTAAGGATTTTACCTTGTGCATACGAGCCGACGCGTTTTGATTTAACGGGGGCCAGAACGTCGATAAAAAAACGTTAGATGTCTGATAAGTTCTCCGGCTGCTATGCTTTAATCTGATGTGCAAAAGAAAGTATTCCAATTCAAGGATCTTAGTAGGGAGGAAAAGGCATTCCAATCAATGAATTTGATCGGACGTTAAAATACCACCGTCGGTTTGATAGCCATACTGAAATCAAACAGACATTTGACGACATTATGGTCGCTTTCTGGGAATTGTTGTAGAATAGATATCTCTACAGATGAAACACCTATGGTAAATATAAGTTCCAAAATATGCCCCTTTCTGGTGTGCGTTAGGACATGTTGGTCCCAAACACTCAGCTGAATGCACGAAGAGAATTCGGCCTGTTTTGCAGGAGCAGAGAATGAGGTCCAGGAGACATCAGGCATGTTAAAGTCACCGCCCACTAGTTTCTGTTCACAAGGCATGTTGGACGCGATTCATTATCTCCATAATATCAGTCAACTCATTGCTCGCAGCATTAGGCGGTATGTAAATGCATCCTATAAGTAGCTCGCGAGGACCAGTAGAGACCATTAACCACAACGAGTCCTCGAGTTTATGAAGTATAGACTCACCAAGTGTTACTGCGAGAAATCGCTCTTTTAGGTGAATGATGTATCCACCTCCTCGTCCTGTGTGACGAACCCTATGAGACACGTGATATTCTACGATGCCCATCTGACTGTCGGGGGTGTCAAGAGAGCACCACGTCTCGGTTACGAGAATGATATGAGGATAAGATAAAAAAGACAGAGTTTAAAAATGTGCATCTTACTAACCAACGATCTTGCGTTCATTTGTAATAAACTTGCGAAATTCTTTTTGTCAGATACAGTAGAGAAACTGCTAAAGAACTTCATTACAGATGTGGCAGTGGGTTGCGAGATATCAAATGGGAAGGCCTGATCTAAGGAATATACCGAGTTTCTGCTCGTATTCGAGTGGACATCGTAAAAGTTTGGCTCCATGATAGGAAGCGCCGGAAGGGTGCCATTATGGATGGATGGCAGAGTGGGACTTGGGGAGGGGGACCAGGTGGCGGTTGATGAAATATCGAAGGTGCACTGAAAAAGGACTGGTTTGGCATACATTTGTGTTGTTGACATAATGAGGTGATGACGTGCTTACTGGGGTATACATATTGGGAGCTTGGTTCCCAGTAGCACTCATACTTTGGGTAGGAGGATGATTTAACACGGAGCTATCGAATAATGGATGGTAACCGTGACCTCTAGTATAGTGGTAGGTTGACCTGGAAGCAGTGGGAGATAAATTGTGCGGTTTTACATGCGGAGCGTTGTTTCTTAGAATGTGGTTTTCAAAACCAGATTCGTGGCGCTTGTAAAGTTTTTTGGTTCACTCTTATATTGCAAATCCGAAATACTGTGCTCTGGTAAACACCTTACTGGTCTTACTGTTGATTTAGAACATTGTTCAGGTGTTTTAGGCTTGCCGTTGGTATTTTCGACTACTCCATATATAACGGAGAGAAATTCCCCGGATAAGAAATGGATAGCCCTGCTCCCGCAGCCGTGTCATTATCAGGGGCAGTTAAGCTGCTTCACCCAGTGTCTTGAGTAACTATGGATGCCTTAGGTCTAGGACTTTTTCTAGTCAAGGCTGCGGTTGACAGAGGGGGACGTTGAGCACTAGGGGATGTGTTTTCAGCAATAGCCATGAGTTTCGTTGCGGAAACGTGAACGCGCATTGTGTTTTCAAAGCTAGACATAGTTTGTTCCCCGGTGTTTGCCTGGACCGGCGACGAAACGGCGTTTCCAGCTGTAACTTACGGGTTCAGAGAACTCGTGGAACAGTCGAGATCTACGGTCAGATGAATGAGGTTGTTGACTGTGTTCCTTTCTCAGGAAATATTGGCTTGCAATATTTTCCTTCGCAGTGGCGTCTTGTCACCAAACACTTTTATGGACTTAAAATTTGTGCCACGCCTGATTTCCTCTTGTCCTCTGACAAATTTGTTCTCTACAAGTTCACCTCTGAACAGTAGCAACAATGGACAGTGTTTCTGTTGTACTTTCTTGCGGGGTCTTGAACAGTAGCACTCTTGCCCTTCCATTTTACAGACGTTGAGTAAGATCCTTTTCAAGTAAATTCTTGGTTAAGCCACAACGAGTTAAAAACCAAAGAGTTATCGGTTTCGCAACGTTTCAACCCTCTCGGAGAGCCTTTATCAAGCGATTTAAATCAGAAAATTCACATTGTACGTTGAGTAAGATCCTTTTCACGGACAACAGAGGAATTCTGTCATGTACGTTAAACACCGCTTGCGCAATTCCGTAGTTACCCTATCAATAAGTGTTCCGGCGGCTACGAGGTCTTTGTGACTAGGGGTGACCTGATGGCGGATTTTACTTGAGGCATTTGTGATGCACAATAGCGGATCTAATTTGTGCAAAATTTCGGCAAGCTCACCGTCTTTATGTGTGTGCTCACGCAATCTCTCTCTTGTTATCGCATAACTTTACAAATCAGTAGTGGCAGCCACCATTTTGACTTCTTTCATACCGCATGTATCAATTTGTATAGATAAAGGTTTAAAGGGATTGGATTGGACAAACGCATCGGTGAAAAGTCAGCCGGTGATTCGCAGGAAGCTACGGAAAATAAGTGTCGACAACGCGAACGGGCTGGTATGCCAGCGCTGGGACCAATCAGGATGGTACTCTGCTCCAACATCGAATTTTGTTCTAACGGGTACCGGAGTAAAACAAGTTGTTCAAGTGCCTCACGTGTCACAGCGAACGAGCTACAAGCGGAGTCGAGCCGACCAGTGGGAAAGTTAAAGTGTCAGCATCAGTTGTAATTCCTCATTTTACTGATTGCCCTGTCTACATTATAACCAATAGAAACTTAATGAACTGAAATTTGCTCCGGCCACAAGGGATGACTTTTGCTTCCGTTCCAGAAGGCAGCAATTTTCAACAAAAGATAGGCAGGCTAGTGCATCAGCTACCTAGTTTTCTGAACCACCTGTATATTTAATTTCAAGGCTGTAATTCAATAGTCTGGAGTACAGCCGACTGATCCGTAATGGTCTATGATCGTTAATTCCTTGACTGAGAAGTGTCTTAAATGCTGCATGAGCATATCACAGAGTGAAGCGTATACCGATAAGGTAATTATGCCACCTATCACATGTGCAGACAGACCAAATCTTTTTCACCGGCAGAATATTTGCATTCCGTACCAGAAAGTGTTCGTGATGCGCATGCGACAATCCTATCCTGGGCTTGGTGGACTTGAGAAAGACAGCCTCTCGACCCACATCTGCGACATCTATTGAAACGAACGTACCACAGAATTCAACGAAGATGGTGACAGCGATAATGGAAACAATCACCTGCTGCACAGGTGAGAAGGCTTCTCTCTGTGCGTTGCATCATTCGAAATGAATACTGGATCTCGTAATTGATCGCAGTGGCTCGACCAAGGTGATGGAATTCGGAAGATGGCTTTGGAAGTACAAGCAGAGTCTCGGGCAACATATGGGTTGGTTCTGGAGCGTTTGCAATAGCCAAAACTCTTTCCACGTTGGAACGAACTCCCCCATCAGATATAACACGGCCATAGAATGATATTTTAGTCACGTAGAGTACACATTTCCTCATGTTCAAATGCAGGTTCAATTGGTGGAGACGGTCTAACACACAGTAAAGATTAAAATCATATTCTTCTTTGGATTTTCCGAAAACGCTTATATCCACTGTGTACACAATAGAACCCCGGTATGCAGTTGAATACTGAGTCATTAATCTTTGTCAAGTTCATTGAGCCAAAGCTAGGCCCACTGGTAAAACTCTGTAGTGAACTAGACCTTCTGTAGTGAGGAAAGCAGTGAAATATCTGTAATCGGCCTAAGGTGGCACGTGAAAGAAGACACTTCTGATGTCCTGTATTTTAGAAAATTTTTGTTCCGGTGAATTCAAATAACAGTTCATCTTGATCAGGCAAAATGAAATTCTCAACCATAATTTGCTTCTTGTGTTCACGAAAACCTGTGCACAAGCGAACGTTACCTTCTTTTTGAAAACCCCAACCAATGCATTTACTCAAGCCGAGCATGGTATTGTGTCGATGATGTCATTTTGAAGTATCGGGTTAATAGCGGCAGGAACTCCTTCCCGCTTTGCAATGGGTATCGGTCGTAGCTGTGGTATGCATGACGGCTTTGCATCCGACTTCCAGCAAATTTGTTGAGCTGCGTTGACTGCACGATCAATTAAATCAGCAGATAATTGCAAGTATTTACGACGCGATAATGGCGCCCCAACAGGAGCTAGTATTATAAGTCCAGTAAAAGGTACCTAGTTCAGGGCGACCATTGGGTTGAATATACATATGGCAGCAGAAGCAGATGGAGAAAATTCTGCACACGATTGCAGTAATATAAATCCCTCCATTTCTTGGGGTGCTTTACAGTAGCTGCCAGTTTATGAACTGTTGGGTACACAGGTAGATTTTTGAAGTGACGCTCAAAATGAACGCAGAATTATAGTTTTTGCAGAGGCAGAGTTAAGGTCCAATTCACGAGGCGGTTTTAAGGCCAAATAAAGAAGACGGACTGTTCGAACAGTGGACGGTGATAATGGTGATTCATTAATAAACAAGCAATATATTCGCCAGAACGTTAGGCATAAATTGGCAGGAAGTTCTTCTGGAACAGTAACAGTGTAACGATTCACGTCTGTTCGATGAGTTACACGTAGCACGGAAAAACGGATCCCCAAAATGAGAACAAGATTGGATCCGACGATTTCTACGGTACTATTAACAAAATGCATCAATAATTACAAAAGGCAAACCTCAATCGTTCGCGGCGATTGTCTCGTCCAGCAAAATCAACGGCTTCGCAACAGGACCAACAAGGTCAAAGGTGAACCGACACGCCGGCAGACCAGGACAAAAATGGCCACTAGCGCCGCCGACATTTAATAACACATTAGCTATATAAAGCAAAATGGGGTTGGTGAGGTAGTGAGAACAAGTGTCAGGTTAGTGGGAAAAATAGGGAATGCAAACGATGGGAACGAAGTTTCTCAGTTCGTGGATCAACAAATTTACGGCACCCGCCAAAATTCGCCTGCATCTGACAGACCACTGGTAGTGCTTTACAGTTCTGGCTCCCTATCTCTCCATACTTTATATACCTATCCACACGACATACGTTAGAGACCTCGCGAACCGTAGTGTTTGACAGTCACGCCCCTCTAATAAACAAAGGCGCCTCACATCCCTCCTCATTAAACCGGTCTTCGTGCGAACCAATACAGTACGGACTAGTTCATCCGCGTCTACTTCACATTTTGTAACTGGTCCCAGGGGCCATTGGTTGCTAGTCAGTCCATCGCATACAACAAGAACAACGTCACCGATCTTGAAATTACGTTGCCTTGTCAACCACATCTGGCGCGCTTTCAACGATGACACATACTCTCGAGACCAGCCTTTCCAAAAGGTAGTTACCATGTTATTCGCTTCTCTCCAACCCCTGGTGTACCTGTCCACCACGTTGCATTCTGGGGCCAACCCTGTATTGCTTCCCAAGGGAAGAAGGTCATTCAGGGTTAGAGCAACGTTGTCAGGACCGTCTGCGACAACAGAAACCGATGGTTTATTGTTTAAAATACTCTCTACTTCAGCCAATGAAGCTAGAGGGGTTTCTTCATCAGTTCGCTGCCCTCGGCAGATCGCGCTCAAAATACGTCTGACAGATCGAATCAATCGCTCCCATACTCCACCCCGATGACTAGCATACGGTGGGTTAAAGTGCCATTGAATTCTCTTTTGTAAGAGCTTGTCATCGACGGACCCGCTACCTAAGTTGCGGACCCAGCCTCTAACCTCTTTGTCAGCGGCTACAAAACTGGTACAGTTGTCAGGAAAAATTGCCTCAGGCCTACCTCTACGTCCGATGAATCGTGACAGGGCCATAATAAATGAGTCGGCATTCAACGTGTGAGCCGCTGCGATATGCACTGCTCGGGACTGAAGGCATCCATATGCATCCATACCTCCTTCGGAAGTCCTGCCCCCCTTCACACAAAAGGGTCCAAAATAATCCAACCCAACGTTCGTGAATGGATGTCACGCTGGGTTTACCCTAACAGATAGTAGAGGGGCCATTAGCTGCTTAACGACTAAAACACAACGACAACGGCAGGCTAGGCAGGATCCAATGACTCGCTTAACCGCCGTGCCATCCTGTATGATCCAGAAGTGCCTTCTTAGCGAACACAACACATGAGACCTTCCGGAATGACCTCCGACCTCGTGATGATATCTTATAACAAGGTCAACGATGTGATGGCGCTTAGGCAAAAGTATGAGGTGCATGGTCTCGAAACTGTAAACTTATAGCGACAATCGACCTCCTACCCGTATAACTCCTTCAATCATGACGGGAAACAATTTCTTCAAGAAGCTTCTTTGAGAGACAACAGGGAGGCTATACAGCCAGACAGTCTGGACAGCAGGGCTACTTCCTCGGGGAGGCTCTCTGAGTGTACTGATCTAATCAAATCTACTTCTGCCGTTTTGATCTCCTGTAAACTGAGGGAGCTTTCAAAGTCGATTCAGAGCGCCCTCCATGGAGTTGCATAGTGTAGCACTTGAACCAGGTGAGCCATACCATGGCTGTAAGCAATCGAGTCTAACTTGAGTATTGAATAAAAAGCTTATGCAGACCGTTTGCTTGAATGACAAAGTTAACATGAGCCGGCGTCTTCTTTAGTTCAATGTCGTTGGGCTCAGCTAGAAAGTTAGGTTTCGGAGACCATCAACTGAAAGGCCGATTCAAGAACTCAGGGCCCTTCAACCACTTGTCTCTTATTGGGCCGTCCGTTAAACCGCGCGAAGCTAAGTCAGCCGGATTTTCTTCGCATCTCAGGTGTCTCCAGTGTTTGGGTGTCGACGAGTGATGGATCACAGAAAGGCGGCTAGCCACGAACGTTCAGAACCGAGTTGACACATTGTGCGTATAATACAGGACGATCATGGAATCCGTCCAAAAATAACAATATGGGAAAATCGGACCCAAGTTGTTGACGGTGATTCAATGTAACCTCATGGCCAGGACTGTTGCGACTAATTCGAGTCGAGGGACAGTCACTGCTTTGGATTGTGCAAATGTAGCCTTGCTAACCAGCAGTCCACTATTCCTGGTACCATCATTTGGGGTGAAGTATCCATATGCTACTGCCCCATAACCCCCTTCCGAGGCACCACGAAATATCTGTAGCTCGGATAGCTCTGTAACAATAACCTGCGAAAACAGCATGCAACGTGGAACTCGGAGGTCATCAGGAGCCTTTAAGCTTTACAACCAAGCTTGCCACTCCTGTCGATCTTCTGGACGCAACGGTTCGTCCCATTCGAGACCACTTTTGCACAGCTTCTGGAGCGAACGTTTGCCTGGCAGTAACCACGGCGAGACAAAGCCCAAAGGGTTGTACAGCGAAGAGACACGGGATAGCATCCCACGCCTAGTTTCCGCCCTGTCTGGGAGCTGGAGGCTCAAGCGAAATTCATCCGTTTCAGCGTCCCATTGGATACCGAGAGTTCGTCGTGATGGTAGGGATTTGGCTACATCATCCACTAAGGAGGGTGAGAGCTCTGAGGTCGGTGTTGATACTAGCACCTCACGGTCGTTCGAAACTTAGTTTCGCAGTCGGAAGCCTCCTCCTGTCAATATGTCAAGAACCTCTCTCACAGTTTTTTTGCTGTCTCCGCGTTTGGGACCAAAACTAGACAATCGTCAACATAAAAATTCGTCCGAACTGATTCGCGACTGTAATTTTCACGCATCGACTCACAGTCCTCAGAGGTACGTCGTAATGCATAACCGGCGCAGAAGAGGGAAGAGATAGCGCCGATTAGACGGGAAGCCATTTGGTACTCTATTGGATCTCTTGCAAGGTCATGATAGGGCCACCACAGAAATCGGAACATACCCTGATCACGAACGGGGATGCGTACTTGTAGAAACATCTCTTCGATATCCGCTGACACTGCCACTTTCTCTGCGAAGAACCGTAACAATACGCTTACCAGATGTGTAGTCAAGTCATGACCTTGATACAGCCTGTTATTCAGGGACAGTCCCTGGTATTTAGCCTCGCAATCAAAGACTACTCTGAGCTCCCCTGGTTTCTTAGAGTTTAGTACAGGGTGGTCTGGCAAGTACCACCGATGTGGGCAGCTTGGATCTAGATGAGCTTGGGAGACGCTTTCAACATACACACGTTCAATGTGATGTTGTATCACCCTTGCTTACTTCGAGGACGTATCTTCGTCATAGTTAGATATCATTTTCAAGTACGACAAACGCTTCTGAACCATTTTGTAGTTGTTAGAAAACGGGAGGTGCCCACCCCTCCAAGAAAGAGGCACTTCATGATGTCAGTTTGCGTCCAGCTCGGAGGACTGTACTAGTGATAAGGCCATCGAATCCTCTCTAGAGAGTGTGGGACCATTCGGGGACATATCAGTGAATTCAGTATCATATAAGGCACGAATATGATCTTCTAACGTAGGAACGTCCTGCGAAAGCCAGTTGACAGACGCCTTAGCCTGGCATTCACTGATCAAGGGTCCGCACAACATCCAACCGAACAGGGTCATCACTGCGTATGGCTGTCTACGTCTCCCTATCCTTTGGTCTAGGACCCAGTGCGCTTCGGGCACGTCACAACCGAGAAGAATAGTAACCTCACCGTCCTCAATTTCAACGAATGTA
The DNA here is from genome assembly GCA_008508345.1 of Paragonimus westermani. Lineage (NCBI taxonomy): Eukaryota > Metazoa > Platyhelminthes > Trematoda > Plagiorchiida > Troglotrematidae > Paragonimus > Paragonimus westermani. The sequence goes on along the minus strand of QNGE01009211.1, from coordinate 3,225 downwards.
ACGTCCAGCAAGTGCGCCCACCTACTGGCTTCTCTCTGGATGGAATAGACAGGTCTCGGGGGTAAGTCGTCAACGGAGTAAGCGTTATCGATGGTAACGGTCTCATCTTCATCTAAGGACCTCAGATTTAACTTGGCGCTCATGCAATATGTTTGCTTTAGTTCCATTGATCGTCGTAATGGAGAGAGCCGAAGCTGTACCCGAGATACCCAGACGATCTAGAAAGTTCTTCTTTACTAGGGCGGTGTCTGACCTGTTGCCCACAGACGCGTAGGTAGTAAAGATTACAGAGGGAACCACTACTTGCACCGGGATGACACATAGGCGAGCCTGCTTGCTTGAACAACTGGCTGTACTGCAGGAACTTCTGTAGGAACTTCCACGAAGACGTTGAGCAACGCGTAGCGATAAACCAATTATCCCAAATATTCAAGGCAACATTGGATCGTAATGCCACGGTGCTCGACAGTTTCGATCGACAGATCGTTTCCAGGGCATGGGTTACAATTCACTGCTGAACGGGCCAAAGGAGCTCTTCCGAACAGTCAACAGGTTCAAAACGATGGGGATGAGCCGAGCTCCAAAGAAAGGAATGCACGCACCACTCAAGTAAAATACAATGACCGACAACTAGCTATTCGCACAACCATCAAATTGGCGTGACAAAACAAAATCGTCTAGGTCGAGGTCCAATTAACGTCCAGTAACAGGGGAGGTTGAATGCAGGGTGGTGAATATTCAGGGGACTTGGGTCGGGTCGGATTTTTATATGATTGTAGTTCAAAATTTTGATACACCGGGCCATAAAGTCTGAACACGACCGAAGTTTGCATGCAGAATGGTGGTTCCACTCAGCTCCGGTTCCCAACCTAACTAGTCACCAGGTCAAAAGACCTCGGACCCAATATTTATCAGGCTTAAAGCGCGACATCAATCCCAAGGAACTATTACGCAATGAAAGCTCTTCAGCATGACTCCCACTTATTGAGCTCCTTGAATGTCCAACATTGAAGTGCACGTTCAGGCACAAGCAGTTTTTCATGCCTCACACCTTGCACTCTCAATACGGATTAGGTGTCAGCTGCACTCATCCCGCCTAAGTCACTGCTTCCTCCAAAAGGCAGAGACGTCTGATATCACGTTTTGCCATACCGGACATAATCTTCACCACGGCAGTCTGCACTAAACCGTCCTTGCCAACATCACAACTAAATGCCACACCTGAAGGCCTTGTATTTCCTGATAGGGGTTCTGAAATTATCAATACGACGTCTCTCTGACGTATTATCAATACGACGTCTCTCTGACGGAAATTGCGTTCTGTATGTATCCACTTCTGCTGTGTTTGCAGGGTGTGGAAGTACTGTTTCGTCCAACGACTCCAAAATGGTCCAAACAGATAACTGGTTTGATTCCACCTATGTTTATTCAGTTGTGACGTCGTCTGGTTGGGGTTAATTCCATGATTACCCCGCTGGAGCAACATATCATTGGGTGGTAATGCCAGCCCGTTTTGAATATCCGATGTAACAGGTACTGACGGTTTGTTATTCAAAATTCTTTTCACGTCGACAAGAAGAGTAGACAGGGTCTCGTCATCGGGGGTTTGTTCAGCACATATCTACCTAAGGATGCGCCGGACCGACCGTATAAGGTGCTGCAACACACCTCCCCGATGGCTCGCGTAAGGTGGATTATAATGCCATTGGACATGCTTTTGTAGTAATTTGCTGTTGATAGAAGCATGAGCTAAGTCACTCGTCCATCGTTTGAGTTTTCGCCAGCAGCTGTGGAGTTGAACCCGTTGTCGGAACAAACATTGATAGAGCAACCCCTTCTCCCAATGAGACGCGCCAAAACCATGAGGAATGAATCAGTGCCCATGGAATGTGTGATCTCAAGGTGGACAGCTCTGGACTGAAGACAAGTTATGACACAACCACACCTTCTTTCCTGCCGCTACTTCTCTTCACACCGGGTTGACCAAAACAGTCCACGCCAAAATTAACAGACGGGTGCCAACCCGGTTCCATTCGCACGGGTGGCAAGGGAGCCATCATTTGTTTCCCCGCGGTGGCGTTCAGAAGAGGACAGTGGAAGCGAGCTCCGATGACGCGTTTGACAGCGGATGCACCCTGAATAGTCCAAAATCGGAGCCTGATTAGCGAATTGACATGTGACTCACCGCAAAGCCCCTCCAACATATGACAGTGGTTGACAGTCAGGTCTGACACATGATGAAGCTTGGGAAGTATTACTGGGTGTTTCAGGCGTAACTTCATATTAGCCAGCACCAGTCGTCCACCAACTCACGTCGTCCCATCAATCAAAGTAGGGTTGAACTTGCGAATTGGACCTCCCTTTGACAACTGAATTTTTTGTCCATACTCACGCAACCTCAGCAAGAGGGACAGTTCGTTCAGAAAGTTGGCCCTCTGAACCAGACGGACGATATCTTTCTTACCAGAGCGAATTTCGCCCAACCCTAGGTGACCTGTATTAACCGTCGATCCATCGATGCTTTGCAAAAAGCCAATATGACTTGAATCTGCGCAACCAGGCTGTAGTATTTAGATGTTTAGGCCAGCTCAAAATACCGAGCACCCATGAGAGAGAGATCTCGTCCACTGTGGTCGCGTCCACCTGGGCCGATGGTCGATTCATCTCCACTCCGGCGGGTTCACTTACAGCAAGGAACGTTTTAGGCCCAGGTATAGATTATTGTATTAGAAACGTAGGACCTAACAACCAGGCTTCTATATCTCCTTGATTGTGTGCCCCACGAGAAGCACTATCTGCTGGGTTGTCTTTCGACCCCACGTGTCGCCACTGATTTGGGACTATCGAATTGTGCACGGCAGCTATTCGGTTTGCAGCGAACGTACTAAACTTGGTGACCGTCTCTGTCAGGTTAGTTCCATCAAGACAAACTCGATCACTCGCGACAGTTTCCCGTGGCTTCCCTTGAAGGGGTCCACTAAGAACCCAACCAAGTAACGATCTGACTGCGTAGGGTCGCCCATGCTTTCTGAGCATCTGATCCATAACCCAGTGAGCTTCAGGCACGTCACATCCCATGAGAATGGTTAATTTAGCGTGGTGAATCTCGTCGAATGGTGATTCTTTCAAATGTGGCCACCTTTGGGCTTTCTCTTTTATGGGCGGGACAGGTCGTGTGGGTATATCGGCCACTGAAAAGGCATTGTTGATGTCAACTGTCTCTTG
>QNGE01009210.1:0-13563 GCA_008508345.1 Paragonimus westermani | reverse complement strand
AGATGGTGAGCGCCTCACAGTCATCCTAGTAAGTGAGCTTAGCACAACCTACCAGTCAAATTTGCGAGTTGTTGGGTTGATTGACCACTGTTAACTCGTCCAGTGGAAGTCAAGCATTCCGTGCGTATGGGCTAGGATTTCTTATTAAGTGCACAGCAGAGTTAACTATGGATTCGCGTTCTTAGTGAATGAATTTTCTATGCCTTGGCCTTATCGAGGTTTAAATAAACAGGTTGGATGGAACACCATGACCGGAAACCGGCATTCTGGCTTCCTGTGCGTCCACTCGACGTGCAAATAAACACAAATAGGGATGACCAAAAATTGTAATTGACCACGCAGGAACCAACTTTACTTGGTACACAAGACCAAATTCACAACAAAGTAACATCCTGCTAAATGCACCAGGGTGCATCGCATGCAAAATATTTGGAAGCGTGATAACTCATCATCACCAATCTGGCTGTAATTAAACTGATTAGGAAGGCTTCAAAATCGTTCGTGATTTGGAGCACTTACGCTGCTTGATCGTCTACCACAAACGACACAAAGACAGTTCATATCTTTTAACCGCCGGGATGTGCACACCATTGCATTTATTTTCATAAAGAATGATGTTACAGTGTGTACAGAATAAACTGTTCTTCAGTACTCTGTCTGACAACAGAGAAAATTGAGCGAATAAGAGTTTGAAACACGAATATATGAACAGTGCTTGCATATATATTAAAACGAATGGCCCTGGTCAAAATAAGCAGTCACCAAAAGTGAGGTGGTGCGCGATTACTATCGTTAAGATCTGATTAGATTCGGTCGACTAAATCCTCATCAACGTTTGCAAAATACGCCTTCTTTCGGCCTTGAGGAAGTGAAAGCTGTCGGATCTAACTTAACGACACCTGTATCCTATCAAGAACAGTGGTTTTGCATTCACATAAGCTTACATATACATTTGTGGAATTCACTCTTAACGACGAATAAAACACGAGGGATTGAAAGAATACCTTTGGTTCGTGAAAGCAACATCACAAAAGGGAATCACAGTCCAAACAGTAAAGTGGTCTTTAAAGTTTATGCTAGTAAGCTCATAAAGACTAGGGAGGTTTCACGAAGTCCGTTCGTACCGATGAGTTCAGTTTACCGTCCACACCCTGAGAAGAGGCAGGTCGTCTATAATTCGTAGTAGGTTACCCCGTGCCCCGTCAACAAATTCACATTGGCTGGTAGCACAAAACCCAGAAGTGAAACATCTTGAGTGCATACTGCCGTTTTTTACCTGTGGAAACATACCAGGAGAATTAGGCGGAGTTTTGAACGAGGTGAATGTTCACTTTTATCCCGTACTCATTGAACAAATACCGACACGGCAAAAGTAATCAAACGAAAGTTCCGCTATTTCAATACAGTATGATTATATGACCACATAAGGATCGTGGATGTTATTAGTGTGGTGCGGCGCCACTCACTTGCACAAAGGAACTCATTACATAAGAGACTTTCGAATTGAGAGATTCACCATTCGCATCGGGATTCTAGTAGACATTGCCGTTTCGAGGGTGTGATGTTCTAAGTTTATAGATCAAACCCGTGTGAATGAATGCACAGGCAGATAAACGACATCTGAGTTGACAGAATCACATAGGTAGACGAAAACTGCGTCATAGGTCATACGCTTCTATCTGGTCGGTAAGCAGGCAGGAGGGTGTTGGGGTGATTTTACAAAAAGCAGTCGAGATCAAAGTCAACCTGCCACAATTTTACTTCACAGCGAAGCACGGTAATTGCCAAAATCGGGCATATGATTTTGAACTACTGTCCCGTTCATAAATCAAGTTCATCATCAGGGCACACAATGCCATCAAATAGTGAGAAGATGCATAGAGAAGCCACTACTCGCGCTCAAATTCCTTGCCAAACCAAGGTCAACGAATAATCCAAAGGAAACTGCAACATTAAAAGTACGGCTGATTTAAATGTGATATATCGGACGAAGAACATTATGTGAAAAAAGGTGAAAAAGTCACATGCAATTTTAACGGTTGTTCGCTGGTTAAAAAACGGCAATACGCGCCGAAGAACCATTCATCCGGTTCAACGTGTCCATGATTATAGTTAATTAGCACGCAAGCAATTTGGTCATTTACCTTGTGAATACAAAGTGTGCCATTTTAGTACAGCTGGAACACGGTCGACACGAATCAGGAAATGGACATTCATCATAAACAGAGTATTGAAAAACCTCCCTCGAGGGACATTCTGAAGTCTTCCATCTTTTATAGACATACAACTATGAAACAGAATTTAAAAAAGTTGTCATTGCATTGGGTACATTGGGTGGATTGTTCTAGTTGTTGTAATTTGTGTCTGAATATTTCAATTCAAACCCGTTCGGTTTGAAAACGAAACCAATTGGAACTGATCAACATCTAAGCTTCACGGAACTATATGCATTGGGCAGTCGAGCACGAAGGAAACTGAATGCACACATACATTATTCGAAATGTGTCTAAGTTTGAAAAGTGCAGCGAAACGGTGTATAACGCAGTGTGAAAATAAACGGTTACAAGCCTATGGTAGTCAGATGTTCTAGCACTTCACTCACCAAACTCCCGTTCACGCTTGTCTCTACAAACATCTTATCCTAAATTTGTTCTCAGCTGCAATTGGATGATGTTGTTCTCAGTCTGATATGATTTGTAATAGTGTTTCATCGTCCCATCTATTCAAAGCGTACATTTTACATTACGGGACGAGCTAATCGACGGTTGGCTGGTAAAACCAACTCCGTTTTCGTGACCAACGCATTGTTCTATTCTTAGCTTATTTCTTACGCGACTACCTGTGATTGTCCGTGTAATCTTATCTTGCCAGATGAAACTTTGAACTTCATTTTTATCTGGTTAGTATGTACTTCTTTTATCATATTCTGACTGGTTGATTTGGAAAATAGGCGGATCAAAAGTGCAATGTGGATAATGGGTTTACAGTGATCAATGGAAGACTCGCATTTCGCATATTCTGGCGCTCATTGCAAACATGCAAAACATTTGTCACAAAATTTGATCTTGCTAGGTGCCTCGTGAACTTCATTAAAGTGCGAAATGCTACAATTCAAGTTCAACTTCTAAAAGTTAGTAGGTAATCTAACATTAAACGCAGGAAAAGTCTTGTTGGAGAAGAGAGCGCGAGTTGAAAAATTGATTACACACGCGTGTGATCAACCTGATTCGGCGCACGAAATAATCAATAGCCCATCACATGCCGCACAAGGCAATGAAAACAACATGATCGGCAAACCCGGTCTATCATGCAACTTAGAAATTCGCCATGCAATAGCGAGAGTTTCCAAATCTGTACAAATAATGCGTTACTCCCTGTATAACAACCACAGCCTAGTGTTTCTAGTCTCCACAGTTGCCTATCTTACATTCAATTCCCGTTGGAATAAGGGCGAACAAAGAAATATCGAGTGGCAAAATGATTGAATTCTGATACTACTAATGACTCAGCTATGTTGAATCGGATTTAACGATTTGATGAGACAAACCTCACACATGGCTGTAGCGGGTTTGGGTTGGACGAACTCGTTGATACGAGGTCAATCAATGATCCATGGAGGGTTACACCAAATCGGTGTCTTCAACTCAAGCATATTGGCACATCAGCACACTGGTGCAGCATTGCATTTTGTTGTAATCAGCGCTGAAATAAAGCCAGCTGGTAAATGTTACGACAAATAAGTTACAGGCTGAGGCCAGCTAATCAGTAGGGAAGCCGAGGCTTCGGCACCATTCGTAATTCTTCATTCTACTGATGTATTTTGTCTATAGAATAACCAACAGAAACTCATTAAGACTGAGGTTGGCTTTTTTCCAGAAATTCTGTTTCTTTCTCTCATTTCCGAAGATAGCATATTTTAGCAACGTTCACTTGCGTTATCTTGCAACAGACGTCTCGCGATAAACGGGGATGCAAGCTGATTGAGCTGCACAGGGAAACAATAGAACGTGCGTGTATGAACGGACGGATATGCATTGTCTTCACCGATTCGGGAATAGTGAACCCAGCAGCAAGAATTCATCTGAGATTCACATATCATTGCTTACCAAGTAGTATACCCATTAAGGACGGAAGATGGTTTCATCTTACATATTTCCATGTAATAATATAACATTCCATAGCATGCCAATCACGGTTCAAGTTTACATTCGAAGCGGTTTTAGAGACATGGATGGATCAAAAATTTGGCTCGATTTTGTCGTCACTTCCTCGTCTATTCTCAACGTTGCTCGCTCTGTCCGTGTTCTAGGCATGTCACATATTGATGGAAATATAAAAGTCTGGGGGATATCCGACATCCGGGTCTTTTCCGTGGCCGCCGCGGCAGAATGGAATGCTGTATTCTAGCGTCATATGACGTTTTTAAGAATTTACCTTAGTATTATTCAGCAAAATAGTAAGGGGTTATTGATCAGTATAACCTGACAATCTCCCACGAGTGACCGCATGTTCTGTACATAGACTGGACCTTCATTGCGTCCTTATGCAAAAGAAGCTTTTTGCTCGAGATCACCTCTTGCTAGAGCTCAGAACTAGCCCATACCCCTGTCAAGATGAAGATTAGAATTTTTGTCACTCGTTCACTACCTCCACACACTAGACAAGAACGAATTAATATATGTACCACAGAACTGGAGTTCTTTCAGGACTCATGATACGATCTTAGCTGTTTTCACATTCTCGTATGTCTGTTACAGTTGAGATAACACCCTGAGTGAATTATAATATTTCTAGTAGTAAGATTCAGTACTTCCAGGCAGCCCTTCACTGCAGTTTACACTGAAAATGGATGCAGGGCCATCGGTGTTGTGATGCTATTTTTCAACTTGGTCACGGAGAAGGCGAGTTTTACTGATATTCTCCCCTTTGATGTACGACCTTGTCAGGCGATGGTTTAACCGAACTACTGGTCCTGTAACCACCCATTACAACGGGCTGATTTTGGCAAATTCAGTATACCCACGGTATACTGAATGCCCGTAATGTTTGTCACAATTATTAGGTGAACCGAGAAAAACACACCATAAGGGATAAATCATGAAACTTGACCACCTCGGGTGACCTTCAGAAGTGTTCGCCTGGAATACTGTGTACAGCCTGACTACTATTTTCACGATGTACATCTTCTTCCAGAGGGGAGGAGTCACCTCGTTGCCGAAACTGTCTTAAGTTCGAATTGTTCGCGGTGCATCTGTAAAACTTGCTTTGTAAAACCAAAGTAGTGCCTTCTAAGAAACTGACAATGTTTTATCTTCACTTCTGTTACCTCATTTTGTCCAAGTATATTTGTGACTGTCCTGTTCCGTAAGATTTAAGCGTGAAGTTAAGGAAGGGGGTATATTATGCTCTCCAAGCTTTCAAAGTTGAGCGTTGTTTTGAAAATGAACTGCAGTTTTGATGTACACCTTCATATGCAACTCATTTTTAGTGGAAGCATCCATATAATCATCTGTGTAAACTTTACCTCCGAAATATTCAACACCACTTGGCGAGAACATGATGAATTTCCACTGCACAGTGATGCTGTGCGTTTTTGCGGGTTTTTCTGGAGTGCGGTTCAAAAAATCAACTATTTTTGCTTCTACCCGCATTATCTGCTAAATAATGTAGTTAGCGAACGAACTCATTTTCACTTTCACTTTCATTTTTTCAACGTACATATGTGTTTCAAAGGTAGTTTGTCCAGGGTAGTAACAAATTTACTGTGCTTTAGTGGATTGTAGAAGTCTCGTCCGATATATCTGCCAAAAATGACCCGTTCCACTTCTATACAAAACTCTCCACTGCTAAATTAGGTTTAGTTGAAGATGACTGGGCGATTAAGAGGGGAGTTTTTGGCAACTCCTTCAGCTGTTTTATCCCACCACCTATAAGCTTACATAACAAGGTAAATGCTAATACCTCGTGCACTTTTTAGTCAATCACCATTTTATTATAAAAACTGACGAGTTTTCACTGGTCTCTTGCTGTATGTTACATTTGCAGTTCTATCGACCTTTAGACTATGTATCTCGACATTCCAGTTCAGGTGAGGAATACCAGTTGTAGCTTAAACGCGAATCACGTGTCCACTAACAAACCGGGACTTCTAGTACACGTAATGACGTGGTAATGAATAATGAAAGCAAAGACTGCGATCAAGTGTGAGTGATGTTCAACCTGAAAGTAGCCAAATCTCCGACTACTCCTCAGGAATTAAGGTTGGTTAGCGTTTAAGTACACCTGGCAGGCAACGTTAACAGCCCCTGTTCCAGTGAACCTCCAAGGTTTTCAAACTTCTGGTTGTAAACTAATGGTTTAATTACCATATTTTGGTGCCGTAAACGCCTGTTTGATATGTGCATTAGAGTATCCAGATATTCCGGCGGTACTTTCAATTTAAATGCGTTTTCCTATCATAGTCTTCGTGTGAAGCATTCTTCTCTGTGAGGATGACGAAATTTATGTGTTGCAAGTAGTCATTTATGTTGTATTGATCACAACCATGGTGAACTCAAAAGGAGTGTTGATGCACTCGGTTGGTTGGCTAACCTAAGAGTGGTTCCATCAGAACCGTATGCCTCTGCTGACCATTGGAAAGTTAGAAAAACTCTGTCTATCACTGTTCCCTTCCAAGGTGGGGCCTCAAAGAAACCAACTAGATTGTCCATCTGGGAGCCTGTCTGCGACTTCACACAGTGAATTTTAAAATACTGAATTCGCTTTGTTGGGCTCAGTATGACTGCAAGAAGAAGTAAATCGCGGAGAGGGAGCAAAGTTTCTACTCATTAACTGGCCGCAGGAAGCAATCAGTTGTCTGATTTAGACGCCTAACTACGAGAAAAGTAACAAATGAACGTTCTATGGGTAGCCAGTATAGTGATAACGAAAGGACGCCGGAAAGGCTTACACATTTTCTAACAGATTTAGGTTTGGTTCGCAACGATTCAGTATACTTCCACTTTAGAGGTTTAACGACACGATTAACAAATTGTCAACTACATGATATTTTACAGTTGAAACGCTTCGATATCGAAAACACGGGACCTTTGACTGGAATTTGCAATAATGGCACACCCTGAACCAGTCACGCAATACAGCCTGAGTTGTGTGCTCTGCTGCGATACATTAACATTTCGTTGCGTTTCATGAGTCTCATACATTGGACATTGCTTCAGGCGGCCGGTGCTGTTTGTACAAAAGCGATTGAAGCAACCCACCGGGTTGTCCTGGTGTTGATGACGTGACACATGATGTGATTATGTACGTACACCCGTTTTATTTCAATTTGCCTGTAGTATATAAGTTGTAAGTTTAACGTTTGCGAAGCATGAGAGTGGACGAAATTTTAACATTGCGAGAAGTGCCTTATTTTGCCCAGAAGTTGTTGAGTTGCATATAAGCACACAATATTCTTCAGCCGGATAAGTGTGAATTGTGATACACGACCTGGATCTTTAGTGGTTTGATCTCTTATATATACGTATAACCACGCTATATAAACAAAACTTCCTCACCGCTTGGCAGTTCCCAAACTACCGCTTAGCAGGGCCAAGTAGATCTTTGTTTTGAACCTGTAAAAAAATCCTCGCCTTGAAGTCATTATTTTTATAGTTACGAAGGCAGTTACTGTATACTGTCGACGTGTCGACCGCTACTCACAAGCTAGTGTGGCTGAGCGTTTGAACATGACAGTTCTGTCTTGTCCAAAATAAAATGGACGGCAAATTGGTCAACACGTTTCTCGCATTAGGGTTTGGATTTAACTTAACTTACGGCCTGCACTTGAGCATAAGCCAACTCCCTGTTCGATATTATCTCGTGTGTTATTTATTTAGAGAAGCTACTTTTCAGAGTTGGAGTTAACAGTACACGCAATTAGCACCAACTCGTTACCTGCACGAGTTCCTCAAACGCTGAGTCTGTGTTAGTCAAAATCACTCAAGATCTTGAAGATATCAACGTCACACCAGAAAAACTACCTCGTTTTAACTGACACTTTTGAGTATACCATCCAGTGAAACATATGTATTCTAACTTTTCAATTTCGCTATTAAACACAAAAGGAAATCCACTGAAAACGAGCCAAGACAAACAAGGTGGGCATAACGTTTATGACAACAACGTCCTTGAAGTACGGATTGGGTAAGCCGTATACACCACAGCAACATGTAAATACTGCCTCATCAAGCCATGGCACTCGTTAGTGAGTGCTGAATGCTGACTGAGCTAGATAGCAGAAGTTTTGCTATGTCAGCCAAAACGCAATCAAGATTGAGTGGTTAGCAGTCATTCATTTCAATCGGTGTTTGCCTTCGCATACTGTCATAACGTTTATGGCTATCCAGACAGCAGCTCAGTGTGATTTAATCAGTCAGCATGCTTGGCTACGAATGACGTAGGTAGTTAATAACTACCACTAGAAAGACACTGCTTGTTGCGATTGGTAGTTGTTTCGTAACGAATACAATTATGACGAAGGTAAGCGGACCGTGACTATGGTTAGCATAGTCGATCTTGAAATGAAATATAGCACTATTAATTGAAATCCTCACATTTCTGTTGAGGACTTTGGCGTAATTTTGTCCAACTAATAATAACTATGGGATTCCAGTAAATTATCTGTGGGTTTTGGAAAAAGTACCTGAAAAATACCTCAATAAGTATTGATAGTTTAAACTTAATGTGTTAATCGAAATTTAAGAAATTATCGCACGTTCACAGGTTGCAATTGAGAGAACGGTTAGAACAAACCAAATTTGAGTATTGAATATAAAGTGACACCAAAACTGGTGCTAACCAATTCACTTTAACTGATATCTAGATCATTAAACTAGGAGTTAGAGCCTCATAACAGCTTTAATTCTAGAGCTGTCAAAAATCAAAGTGAACAGAAACGACGGGTATGACCCAACAGCTATCTGGTAGCCTGTCAGTAGTTTGCAATATTATTCATCTTGCATCCGAATAAAAAGAAAACATCTACAATTTTCTTAAATGTGTTTTGAATTCCGATTTTAAGAAAGATAGAAACACCATAGACAACTAACGTAATTATTTACCTCGAAGCCATTCTTCACAAAGTTCAGCCTCCTATGAGATGTTGTAGCTTTGGAGCAACCTAGCCACTGCATTTGTGAACTGTAACTGAATACTCTCAGTAATATCTACTGATTCAGAGTCTATCTACTTCAATTTATCGAGCATATACGAGCACTCGGGCACATCAACCAGTGAGCAATGATCGGGTTGCTTGAGCGTCTTCAAGAAAGGGTAGGTAATTTTAACTTGATAGGTAATACAATTTTGATCAGGAGCTTCCGCGAGAAGTCATACTCGATCGCAGTTACCAGACGGTTTATACTTCTTCTAAGTCATGTGGGAAGATTGGACATCAATTAAAAATCCAATGTGTCGCTATGAGATTTGTAGCGTAGAACCTAGCACGTTTGCCACAGGAAAGTTTGATCTGAACTCAAATGTCGGCGATTAGAAGGGTGTTCCTTACTGATGGCCTCAAACAACACCACAAATCCACCGTAAAACCTCCTTTTGACTAAAGCTGGCAAAAAATAATTATAGAAATGCTAGAGCTGCAAATACTGCGTGTAGCGTTCAGCATATAGTAACCAAGATTTTCTATTATTTATCAGACATAATAGGTATTTCGCATTTCACCTCACTGAAACTCCGACTAGTCAAACGAATGTTGCCGACTCGAACCCTGTTCAAAAGTATTTGTCCCCTACGTTTAAGCGAGAAAGAAGTTTGCGATCGTGTTGCGTTGACGTGAAGTTGAAAGTTATAGGAAATTACGTGTGAAGACACTATTTCGCAAACATCTTGATGATTTTCGACGTTTAAATGTCGAATTTGAAGCAGGTTCTTCCGACATGATTCAAAACTGCTTTCCTAACCAAAGTATATTTCGGATTGTTTCTCAGATTTTATCGAAAATATCGCATTCTTAGCTCTCTGGTTTGGGCATAGTGGTATGAAATTTGTGAACGCAACTGAGCAACTCGGACAGCTTTATTGGGAGATGGTGTGGAATGATAGCCCAAACTTCAAATGAACTTTTTGTCTCCGTGAGGTTTGTTCACACATACCCTGAGGCAATGTTTCAGAGTGTTCCATACCCGGTTCGACAAGAATCACAAGGCTACGAAGGTATGGGTTGTGAGTACTTGTAAATAGTACGAACCGTTGTTGTGAATGTCAGTTCGCCTTGGGCGCAACCAACTATTTCCGGTATACCAAGGCGGACGCAAACTATTCAGCCAGAATGCATAGCAAGTTAAGCGGAAAGAGGTCAATGAATGAACAGTTTGCGCGCATCACAGGAATGCAGGTTTACGGTCGTGATTTTCACTGTAAGCCATTCAACTCAATCGAATGGGAAGAATGTATCCAGAAATTCGATTATATTCCTCGGGGAAACACAACAGACATAATGTATTAGAAAAAAATATAACCTTGAGTAAACCAACCCTTCCCGAGTAAACTTGCCTCCCATAGTCCCAAAATTACAACAAATCTACGGGGATTAGATGAGGACACCTTAAGTTGAATGCAGAAATTGATTACCTCAATTGTAATAGTTCTTAGCGATCTCAGTTATACAATCAATCATGTTAAAATATTGGCTTTCTATTTCTTCATCTAAAGGAACAATCAAATTAAAGTTTGGGGGGCGTTCATCACCCATTTTAAGTTAGAATTGTAAAAAAAGTGGACCAAGCCCAAATTCTAACCAGTGTTGAATTACGGCATGCGATTGATCAGCATAACAAAAATGCCCCTTTGGACGCACTGAGATAACGAAATCATATTACTCTAACGGAAAATAGTTGAACCTTTTACTTCGCATCTGACCTTCAAACGTATTTGGGAGTTAAGCCCGAAATACTGACAGTTTGTGATTGTACACAAAGTACAGACGGAACTGCGTAGATTATAGCATGACTGCCCTAGTTACAGAATGATATATGCCAAAAAATTGTAGCAATCCTTTTGTAGATTTAATTGTTAAGTACTGGTTAGCAGTATACCTGTTTACCTTTGCACCTCATTTTACGTACACCTACACCTCGCACATATTGCATTTCTACATCAAGCCAGATTTCAAAAGTAGAGTGTCGTCAATTGTTTGATGGCTCTCGGTTTGTTTTACCAGAATTACATATCGAAGTTATTTTCAAATTTTTACAGTGCGCTCCACTTCACAGAATGAAAATAAATGAATCTTTACCACGTACTTTGTCCTCTGTCGTGGAAGTCGAGTAGTACGATCGTTTTACCGTATTATCCTTCGTTGGTAGGTGCAAGTGGCGATGGCGTATAGCGAACTAGTGTCACCAATTCTTGTTTTGTGTTTCTGATTAAGTTAAACGAATACGCTGAACGTGCAAGTTTTGAAACGTTGAACATTTATTCAAAAATTGATGTTCATGAATTAGGGGCTGAACAGTTTATGAAGGCTGCAACCCAGAGCTGAGAGATCAACAATAGTTTACGATTGCATTTATTTCATCAGTGACACAAGTCGACTTATTTGGTTTTTAAATAGGACAGTTTAGCAATACGCAACTTTAAATGAGACAGTAACTTTCGGTACAGTATGCACGTTTTGATTAAAGTTACAAAGACTGTATGCAGGAGGGTACATGCAATAGCGGATGTTTTTCTTTCCAGCCTGAATTGGCAACAGTCTGATGAAACCAAACAACCATTGTATAACGGTGGTCTGAACGATGAAGAACTAAAGTGAACTTTTGACATCAGGTACGAGCAATATGGACGAAACACCGTGCTGTCGGTTGCACAAGAAAAAAGACCTGCTTGTTTTGAACAAGATAGATCGGTTTCAAAAACTAAGAGTAGATTGCAAATAAGTGTCCTGCTTGTGGTACATTACAGACGAAAAGGCTGTTTCCGGTGTAAATAGCTCATCGTGACAATTCAACTCATCCATGTTCTCTTAAGACGGAACTGAGAATAACGCCTATTGGATGGAAGTGACAATCTTTTTTATTTACAAATAATGATGTGGTGGTTTAGTTCTTGAAGAGCAATGCGGTCTTTTTTGTTCAAATCAGAGTAGACCAACAGTGGACCGTGGCAGCATATGCACGCACGCATAACTCAATAGTGCGTAGACCATGCTTTTCTGCATACACAGCAGACAACCGCTAGGACAAACGTTCGCATGAATCTGAGCAGCCAGCCAAGTCGAGTAGTTGAAAGGAAGCCAATCTAATGTGATAAGCGAAAATCAACTAGTTATGTTTGATTATCCGAGACATTCACCCGCTTTTTTGTGAGACCACTGTAAACAACTATACATTATTTCTGTATGTAGCAATTTGTGACAAACTTCACTTTTGACTGAACTTGTATATAACAGTATTCGTAAGCAATGGTATCCATTCAAATCTAAATGATAGCAACGGAGTCTGAAATACATCAAAGATACGACCGGAATTTAGAGTCCATAATAGACTAATGAAGAAACGCTTGATGATATGACCATAAAAAATCTAGACCCCTGTTAAAGAGCTCAGTGTCTCCTATGCAGTGATAATATTGGATTAAATAAAAATGCGAATCCGCTGTCACGTTAACCGCAATGGCTGATGGCCATTTTCAAACCGATCGCCAATCTACCTAAATGACGTCAGGCAGGGTGAATTTTCGTCCTTGATTCAAGCATGTACCTAAGTTTTTCTACGCCATTCCGCTACTCCGTGATCGTGCTTAACTCGAAAGGCAATTGAATGTCATGCCAGCAGATATGGAACTTTTTGCAGAAGCTCACAAGGAAGATGTCCATCGATCAGGAGCAAATCAAGTCAGCGAAGTGAACGTGACGCATCACCAAAAAGATAATAGATGACTGGGGCGATAGCTTAACTCAAAAAGCTATTAAGCAGTTACGATCTAGAAGACTTCAGCGTCTGTGGATTTTATTTTTGAACGCGAATAAAAGTGTGTCTCCTACATCACGACGTGAATACGTTATAACGAATAGAAGGCACCAGGGGATAACACCTTCACTGGAAAAAGCAATAAGATGAGTGATAACACAGTGATATCAACCTACGATGCAAACGACAAGTCTCAGACAAGTCTCAGATAAATGGCTGCACATTAATCCGTACATTCCTCGTTGTACATTTATAAAATGGATTAATTTGTGACAAGGTGGACTGAGATAGTAATAGTACTGTTAATGTGTTGATTACTGAATTGCAAGAAGTTGTCTACATGCTGTGGTTGGTCACCCAATTGAAAGACGTAGGCTTTGAGCGAATACACCGAAGAGTTGTATTTTAAACTTGAAACGTACATAGAAAACCCTTAAATATTGACTGTTCCAAAAACATGTTCAGACTTTTCATTCTGTGTGACCGGTAGTCTAACAAATAACCTGAGTTCACGGCAGTCTCCAATAATCAAGCCAAAGGGTTAACGTAATTGTAGATTTTGTGACGTGTACTGTGCTGAGCTGAACCATTCAGATAA
>QNGE01009209.1:0-13565 GCA_008508345.1 Paragonimus westermani | reverse complement strand
ATATATATATATATATATATATATATATATGTGTGTGTGTGTAAAGACGTATGATACATACACACCCTTTTACCACGTATTTCAAATCTGTTTCGTGAAACCTCCTTCATCTAACCAAGGGATCAACATAGTTTCGCTAACCGGAATCCGCCACGTGCATAATGACATATCGAAGTTAAAATAAGCCCATTTGATTTCTAATTGGAAAATGATATGCAACCGCGACTCCACTGATGTCCGCAATTGTTCGCAATTTGCAACATTTCGGTCGACTAACGCCTCAGATTCTTAGCAGGTATTGTATGGGCCACACCCGGGTCCAAATGATGTGATGATTGCGTCAGCCTAAGTCTAACCGACTAATTCGTTGCGCTGAGCAGTAAAACTACTTTTACTCCCTCCAGAAGTATACACTACATCACTGCGCCTGTTACCTATCTTCCGACCCAAAAGAGAACTTATAAAAGGTGGCTGAAAACTGAAAAAAAAATCAGTCTGTTATTTTCGTACAATGTGCCACAATTGGCTGTCACAAAGAAAACAGTATAGTGTTTGCTACAGCTTCAAACACTTGTTCCATCAAGTTAGTCAACCGTAAACTAGATACAGTGGTAAATCGGATACATTTCGGAAAGTGATCTGTGATATGTTAATTGCTGTCACTGGCGTTGCTCACTTCTCTCCTCACGAACAGTCACTTCGACCACAATGTCTCCCCCGCGAAGGTGTACTTTTCGTAATGCAGCAGTTAATCTTGACACGTTCAGCCTTAACACAATTGATCGGCATTAATTTACGTGACAACTTACTACACAAGACACACTGTATTTCTTCAGTCAACCGCAAGCATTCAGTCATCAATATTATCACATGTTCAGCAGTAGTAACATTCTTAAGGTGTATATATACAGCCCAAGTGAGGATCGATAAAAATCAAATGTCAGCAACGGTGATGCGCAAAGCACCCCGTGATTCATAGTAGGGAGGTGAGTGTAGCGCCAGCAGAAAAAAGTTAGGCCGGAGCAAAAATTAACATGGGATTGTGAATAAACACGCGTGTGACTGACACATGCAGGCCGCCGCATGGGTTTTGTAATAATGAGACGATTTCTCAAAAAAAACTGCTGCAGTCGTTCTGCAGTCGGTCAAAAGTGACTGCTCAACAGCGGAATACCAGCACCTGGAGCGCACCACTTAGAAAGCTGTCCCTGAATTGACAACCCATGTCTAGAGCTAGTCCGTTAAACGAGCAATTTAGTACAGCCCCAAACACTATCCCTTGTTGGTGGGACTACCGTATTAGAATTTAGAGCCACGAACGAATTTTTGGAAAAAAATTGAAGCTATGAAGAGAAGCGAAAAAGCTTGGAAGACGAAAATTGTCAACCTTACACAATGTTCGAGCTCCGCTCAATCATCTACTACAGAAGGGTGCTACATGGTGCTGGTCCCCCAATTGTGAGACCTCATTCACTCCCTTGAAGACAATGCTCAGCTCCGACCTGCTGCTGACGCATGACGACCCAACCCTGCCAATTGTGGTCGCAGCCGATGGTTCAAATTACGGCGCCGGGGTAGTCGTCTCTCACATCTTCCCGGATGGTTCCGAGAAGGCAATTGTCCACGCCTCTCGCACGCTCAACTCCGTGGAGAAGAATTACAGTCAAGTCGAAAAAGGACTGGTCATTATCTTCGCGATGAAGAGGTTTCATAAACTTCTATATGGTCAGCATTTTTCTCTGCTGACTGATCATAAGCCTCTACTGTCCATTTTTGGATCGAAGAAGGGTATCCTTGTCTACTCTGCCAACCGACTGCAGCGATGGGCCACAATTTTGCTCGGCTACGAATTCCACATCAGCAACCGCCGCACTGATAATTTTGGCCAGGCAGATGGTTTGTCGCGCCTCATCAGCAACCATCACGTGCCTGAAGAAGATGCTGTCGTTGCTACCCTGACAGTGGAGGATGACGTTCGCCGACAGCTCACAGACGCCGTTCGTGAAATCCCGGTGACGGTCGTCAACATCCGGCGCGCCACGGCGGTGGATCCCAACCTGCACCAGGTAATGACGTACATCCGGACAAAATGGCCCACGGCTCCTCCAACTGGGTAGATCAATCAATTCCACCGTCGCCGCAACTCACTGACAATAGTGGATTATTGCATCACGTTTGCTGACCGCGTAGTCATCCCAACCACTCTCCGCCTTCAGGAGCTGAGACAGTTCCATTCTGGTCACCCCGGCATCAGTAGGATGAAGGCAATTGCTCGCAGTTACGCACATTGGCCCGGCATGGACGACGACATCGAGGAGCTGGTGAAACAATGTTCAAGATGCCAACAGGCCGCCAAACCACCCACCAGGCAGGATCCCGTACCGTGGCAAACACCCAAGGGACCATGGTCGCGTCTCCACTTGGATTTCGCTGGTCCCATCGATGGAGTATCCTACCTCATCTTGGTCGACGCATACTCCAAGTGGACTGAGATAGTCGCCCTCTCTCCGGCGACATCCTTTAATACAATCAATGCCCTGCCTCGCATTTTCGGTCAACATGGATTTCCCGACATCCTTGTGTCGGACAACGTGACACAATTCACATCGGCACATTTCGAAGACTTCTGCCACCGTTCACTGATCCAGCACATTCGGTCCCCGCCGTATCACCCACAGTCCAACGGCCAAGCCGAACGTTTCGTGGACACCTTCAAACGAGCGCTTCTCAAATCTCGGGGGGAGCGGACCACCGACGAAGTGTTACAAGAGTTCCCGTTCGTATACCGCACAACTCCCAACCCGGCAACATCAGACGGCCGTTCACCAGCCGAGGCTCTTGTGGGCCGCAAGCTTCGTACGGTCCATCACGCGCTCATTCCGACGAATGAGCCAACACAGGCGCCCGGCCCAAACTTACAAAACGTTTTCGCCATTGGAGAAGCCGTTTGCGCTAGTGACTATCGACCGGGTCTAAACCGCTGGATGGAGGCAACCGTGAGTGCTCGTCACGGAAAGGTACTGTATGACGTTTCGGTTAGTGGCACCATATGGAAACGTCATCGCAACCAGTTACGCCCTCGGCACACAAACGAAAAGACAACGGACGACCAGCACCTGCTACCGCTGGATATTTTGTTGGACACGTCCGCAATTCCGGATACAGAAACAACCACAGCTAAGCCGTCCCATGTCGATGTCACCACCAACCTCCTGCCCAGGTGTTGGACTGACCGCAATAGACGCCCCTATAGTCCCATGCAGCTGGACCCTCAGGCCAAGTGCTACGGATAACAGTCATCTCAAACGGGAGGTGTTGGGGAAAGTCTATTTTCTTCAAGAACAGTTCAATTTTTGAGATACCCTTGAAAAATTTATAAATTTGAATTTCATTTTTTCGAGCCACAGTGGGCTAAAACTTAATTCTGGCGCACGTTTCCCCACCGTCATTGATTGGTCCATTTCACTTTTAATGGGCTAATTCCAGTGGGGTCTTCCAAGGTTGTTCAAAAACTGCATATACGCGAACGCTGGTCTGTCAGATTACCTTTGGTTTGAGACCAAATACATTCTCGGCTAAAGGTCACGGTCTTCTGTGTTCTTCTGGGGTTTTCGGGTATCGTTTAGGCGCTGTGTTACGTGTTCGTGATTCGTATATTCGTGCGCCGCCATTTCTCGTTATTAATGACCACCGGGTCATAACTTCTAAACATTGCCAGTTGACAACATGCCCAGCCACAGACTACCCTTTGTTCGAAACCAGAAAGCTGAAGATCCAACGAACACCAAACCATCAAACCTCATCATACGGTTAACACTTCGTTAGAAGTCAACTAAAACGAAACCAAGCGATAGGAGCACGGCATGACAGGCGGCGCCCTCCAACTAGCGAAACTTGGGGTGTAGTTAGTGCGCCAGACTTCTCATTACAAAAACATGCTGCGAAACTTTGTTGTCCGTTATGCGGTGACCCCACCGTGTGGTCTCAGAGAACAAGAGAAAATACGTAGCAGGATAGGAGGACCACATAACCTGGTGCGATTAACACACATGGTAATGAAAAGCCGTTAACCCGGAGTTTCATGTAACGGAGGTTGGGACAACTAGCCCAGGCTGTAGTCAAACAGGACGTTGGTCTCATCAGAACCGATACAACTACACTGGTAAGTAAGATTCTGGCCTACCAACAAAATGCCACCATCAGTGGTGCGTAAAATCATTGGTTGTAGTCAATCGCTTTAAAGTACTTTACGCTTAGCAAAACAGAAATGCAAAACAAAACAAAATGAAGCCCTTAGGATTTAGTTGTGGTGGCAGATGGTGTCCATGGCATTCAGAGTGGAGTTTGAAAACTACTGGTCAAAAGAAAGCAAAAGAGACTAGTGAATAAACAGCATTGGAGTTCGTCCATGAAAGGATTTAACAAATAATAAGGGCAGTTCCTGAGACCATATCTGACGGGAAAAGGTGAAGTGAAATAACAGGGTTACAGCGATTTAGTCACTGACAGGATCTACCGCGCGAGTATCCTAAGTCAACTAACAATTAAACACCCTTCATCTGACTGAGTCTAATACGCAAACAGCTTTGTCTCACGCCCTCAAGACACTCATTAAGCTGCTTTCTAATGATATTTGGCTCCATTTCGTACACTAATCCAAAAGGAAGATAAGAGTAATCGCAGTATCAGTGACATCATTATTAATTAGATAGAATGAGCTCCATGAACACCAGCTCGAACGCTAGTTTATTACTGACGATCGCATGCTACCATCCACACTTCTGCCGGGGTGCTCGTGACTGGTCTCACCCGCGTATCACACTCTACGGCAACAAGGCAATTACACCCCCTCTGCCTTGCTTGAAAAGTGCTTCTGAACCTGGCGGCCCTCAACTCTTGTTTTCGAGCACACAACAGAGATTTGCCTTATATGATGCTTGCATAGGAAGTCACGATCAACGTTGTCTGCCCGACACTTACGAATGTTATCTGCAATGTCTGAACACCTACTCAGGAAGATCAACAGGCATCTGTTACACGTAAGGAAATTCTCGCTGTCAATATTTGGTAAAACGCGGCCACGAAACTTTACACCTTTGCGCTCCGCTGACTGACGCACAATACATCATCAGCAGCAGCAGCATCATCATAGACAGCAATACATCACTGGTTCACACTAATGCTTAACTGCCACACAACCATGGAGAGAAAGCAAATCGTGTAGATGAAGAGAGAGAAGGAAAAAGAAGGGGACGGGAAGGGACCTAACTACTGAAGATAACTATGTCTATATTCAAACATTCAACATCAAGGTGCCTACACCTTGCAAACAAACAACAGAACTGCAAGTGAGAGTAAGGCGTCATCATCAAGACAGCTTCCTTACGGCTTTCACTGCCCCCTCCCTCATTAAATACACTCACTTCACAGACAATTCGGCCAAACGACAACATTCACGCCACTAAGCTCAATTAGCCGCCATCTCACCTAGAGTCTCCAGCCACCGACTCTGAGTCGCGACGGCCCCAGCCCGGGAGACGAACACGACCCACCGTGGTCAACCCCTTGGAGAACGACTTCATTTCTCTATGCCAGGTCATTAACTGTCCACGTCGCACCTTACACCAGTCGATCGCAGTGTCAGCTCGGTGTGGAAGACGACCAGCTGGCATCCTTAATACATATACATATAATACATATAAGCCTGTGCAAACGTAGAGATTGAACAATAGAACTCGTTTGGCAATCACTACCAAACACCCGATTTCTAACNAACTATGGATGTGATCGTCGCCTCTTTCCCTGCGCTAGGGAGAATGTAAGTCTGGAGTGTTTGCTTAAACAGCTTATAAAGGGGTTCAACCAGACTAGCAGCTGATTCCTCGAGCATTCTGGGATGAATCATGTCAGGACTCATTGCACTATACGAATTAACCGTGAGTAAAAGGTCTTTAACATCTAGCACAGAAAACTCATGGGTCACGAGTGGTTGCCTGAACTTCTGCAGCGGTAGGACAGGATGCCAGCTGGGGGATGCGACGTTATAGGCTGCCGAGTAGTACTCCCTGAATAGCTCGGTCACAACCAGGGGGTCAGATGGAGTCACCCCGTTGAGCAGTCGTAAAGAAAGAGCTGGAGGTTTGTTCTTTCTTATTCGTCGCATATGCCCAAATATTTATTTCCATTCCCGCGGGCTCTGAGGAGGATCTTCTCTTGTACGAGTTTGGAGTGTTCGCATATCTCCCGCCTACACATGTTTCGGACAATGTGGAGCGCGCTAAGGTCCTCTGAGTTTCCTCTAAGCTTACGCTTCGCGAATGAGTGGGGATGGTTATCGGGAAGACGACGTTTCCTGCACGGAAGTGGTGGCTGATAAGAGAAAGTACACAGTTTGCGGGGTATAAGTAAGACGTCCGCCTTCTGAATTGCGCTTTGAAACGCACGGTAGTTCTGGTCCAGGTAGTCCAAGTCACGGTGAATTGAACCCAGGTAGGTTCTCAGGCCGTCAAAATCTGCTTGATTAAAGTTTCGAACTGTGGACCTTTCCGCTGGTTGTTGTAGCCAGTAACAGACAAGATTAAAGGCTAACAGAGAGTGGTCACTGTGTCCAGGTGGTGGCTTGATGATCACTCAGTCTACCAAGTGGCTCTCATTAGTGATGACTAAGTCAAGCAGAGGGGGAATCTGACCGAAAAGATGCCGCGTTGGGGCGCTGACATGCTGTGTCCACGCCTTTCGTCGTAACAACGTTGATGAGGAAGTCGAGACTCCGCTTTCACACTCTCAATGAAAAGCTTGTGCCCAGTTTATCACGGGTGCATTGAAGTCACTCATAATAAGCAGATGAGTAATGCGTTGTAGGCTAAGGAAGTTTTCCAAGCTTACCAGAAGGGTGTCGCCGTCGAAGATGGCGGATGAAGGAGAAGGGTAAATGACCCCCACTAGGAGTGAGTCTTGGAAACGCAGTGGTAGTCGAAGCCACAGAGCGTCACGTTTATCAGAGGACTGGAAGGCACCGATAACCGTGGTCGTCGGGCAACACTGCTGAAGGAAATTCGCAGAACCCACCATCCTCCCTCGGGCGGAGTCAGCCGGATAATCTGAATACTCCGGGACACTCAGTTCACTGTCACTGATACCACCTGTAAGCCAGGCCTACGTGGAGACGAATATGTGGAGTTGGGTGTCGTGAGTTAACTGTCTGATTTTTGGTAATTTATTGAACACACTCAGGCAGTTCGTATGCATGCGTTTGAAAGCTGCTACCTCGGTGGATTTCGCGAGAAAATAGAAAGGAGTGTGCGAGGAAGAGTCTGAGAAGGGAGGCCTAGAATTGAGGGGGGTTGGCGAGTGGACTCGGTCTGTTCTTGCGAGTTGTTTTGACGGCCCTCCCTCGAGGCTATGGGAGCGTCATCACAGCCTGTGCGTCGGTCAGTGACACTACAAGGCGTCTGACCAGCATTCTTGGCGCCTCAGTCAAATTCTGCTGCTTGGGAGGGTGTTTGGAAGTTTTCACCCACCGAGAATTTGACTTATTCGTTTGCTGAGTGCGGCGTTGGAAAGATGACGGTGCGCGCTGTTATGAGGCTACAGAGGAAAATATTTACTGGGGGGCCAAACTAATGCTTTTTGAGTTGCAAGAGGCCGCCCTAGCAGGCTACTTCCGTTCCGAATTCTTGGGAGGAACAGTTTTCTGCTGGGCCGTTTGGTGAGTCTTGGGGTGGGGGAACTCTGAAAATGGTTTTTACGCGGTGTCTATACCCTTAATGTTCGTGCCCGTGCCTGGGGCGTCGGTCGTTGGAACGACCATGCAGACGGTGCCTCCGCTTTCTACAACAGGCACAGGGGTCTGAAAGGATACTTCGAGGGCAGAAACTACGACTTCAGTCTCCAGTTGTAGCTTCTGGCCTGCCATGATTCGTGGCTTAGTCTTAGTCCGCTCTTTGCATCTCGCTCTCTTTTGCGGGGAGCGGTCGAAAGATACGCCTTTCAGATGGGCGTTTGCGGACCTCAAAGCCTCCGTTTTTCCCAAACTCTGTCTCAGGGTTGAGCATGGCTGGCAAAGTTACCAAAAGGCCAAATGACTTTTGATTGTCGTGGCCGGCGGCCTACTTGTGAGTACCAGGTGCGGGACATCCGGAGAGAATGAAGTCGCTAGGACTGTTTCAACGGTTGGAGAAAAGGTTGTAGGGAAGCGGCCCCATAAAACAATTCTCTTTTCCCTGATAGCTTTTTCCTCCATTTTTATCACCGCCTCCTCTGTGTGCAGTTGTCAAAGCAACTGCTTTCTTGGTGACTGCAGCACCAGGAAGAGCAAACGCCATATACTTATTCAGAGAATGTAGTTCCAGCTGCATTTTGGACGGAGTCCGTTGGTACTCTTCTATCTCACTCCTCATGGAAGAAATGAGAGGGGATACAGAGCTAGGAAGAGCGCCGCATTTACAGTCGTAGATTCTCTGCGTCGCTCCATTTGACGTGGTGCGTGTAAGACCAGTAGGCGGCAGAGAGGCGCCTTGGCTTTCGTAAAACCTGCAGCTCATGCAGATGTAAGTGAGAGATGAAGAAGCTAGCTGTTCTTACTGGTGTTCGTTGAGGCCAGTGCACTTGAAGTGATAGCATTTCTGAGACTGGTGGCACTGCATGCCGTTTTGTACGGACACTTTACACCCTTACCGGCCGCAGACGCTTGCTGCAGCAGACATTGTCTGCTGTGTCCCAGCACTGCTAGACCTGACACGGGTCACTGTCGACAGGGATGAGTAATATACAATATAGGACAGTTAGTTTTCAGTGATTTACAAACGGAATAGATGCGATAAAGTGGAAAAAAGTCGGGTACTATGTAGCGCGAATAATCCAATAAATAACGAATTGTTATGTTATTCGATAACGAATAACAGTAGCCTTATACAGTTCTTGATGCACAGGACACCATCAGGACAGAAATATGGATAGACAATAACAGCGAGAAGACTTAAACCAAACGCCGAACCTTCGTTAAGATCCTTCCCAATTCAAGGCTCTGTCTCAAATTAGTGTCTTTGCTCCGTATCAGCTAGGAGTCGGACAACAACAAGTCAATGACTTTTCTGGGCCTGCGATCAACGTTGAAAACCGTGAAAGGAAATCAAAATTTTTTCAAGGTCACAGGGTGCAGCCAGTCGTTTGCGGCGAGTTACATGGAGAACCAGCTGTTTAATCTGAAGTTTGCGGCTAAGTCCCTAGAAAGGGAGGCGGTCAGATGTGAGAAGGTAGAACGAGAGGAACAGAGCAAAATTAAGAATGATCTAAAAAAGGGGAACTCAGAGGGAGCACGTATTCATGCAGAAAATGCTATTAGGAACAAAAATCAAGCGCTTTCCTACCGAAGAATGTCTGCCAGAGTTGATGCTGTGTGTTCGCGGGTCCAAACAGCCATAACCTTAAAAGCGATTACTGGCAACATGGCCTCAGTTGTGAAGTCAATGGATGCGGCCGCCAAATCGATGGATTTAGAAAAGATGGTAAAACTAATGGACCAGTTCGAAAAGAATTTTGAAAACCTAGATGTTCAGTCACAAGTGATGGACAGCACCATGGGAAATACTGTTACGCTTACTGTTCCTGATGATCAAGTTTCAGGATTAATGAAAAAGGTGGCCGATGAAGCTGGTTTGGAATTAAACGATGAGCTACCAAAAGCCGCTGTATCGAATATCTCCGTCAGTGCAACGGAGGAAGACGATTTGACTCAACGTCTTGCTCGCCTTAGACAAGTCTAGGTAGGACGACTACTGACTGCGTTTTTTGGTTAATGTACAAATGCACTTTGTAAACTTTACGGTCAATTACTTCAAAGCACCCTTCGTTTGGACGAAAACTAATTTTCAGCTGACGGCTGTTCTTCTAATATTTGCTATAAAATCTGATTAAACCTGATTGAATGGTGATTTCTGGACTATTTTGCATGGCACGTAACTTCTGTATTGGGATAGGTGACTAGCTTGTTTCTTTGGTGTTCATGCCTGATCTTCCTTTCACTCGTCTGTTGCGACTCAGCATCGAAAGAGGTCTGACAAGAAACGCCTCAAAAATTGTTAGGGAACACCGTATTGTCGGGATCTTTCCTGTTTTGTGCGAACCTTCTGTCAATGCGGAATCCGTAGTCATGTTTGACGCCTGTTTGGTAAATATGGCACAGAAGTAGTCTTCATTCGATCGCCACTCGTATCGCCTGTACTGTACAGTGTCATGCGTGAATTTCGTGTAACTGGCAAGAATACTCAGCCCTATACACACGGCCCTAATAAAACCACATGTTCACTCCTTCGTTATATTGTTCTGCAATCTTTCCCTCCTTCCTTTTGTCCCTGAAAACTAAATTGTGTGTGCATTCCACACTGTCTGCTTTTGTTTGTAATGGTATGTTATAACCTCAGTTGCTGTAATTTACTCGTTGTTCCCTCTCTCAACCCACATTCTCAACCCGTTTACTACCAAGCACATCTTTTGCGCACAATCCTGTGCTATCGCCCTATGCTTCTCCGTTTTAATCAACGCACTGCTGATTTTTTGGGTACTGATCTCCACAGCGCGCCAGTGATGGGTATCCCCATTGACATTGACCGAAAAGTAAGTCATCTGCATATCAAGAACTTCCCGGATTTGCAACAAACCTGTTGAGCGTATTAATTCCATGTTGACGAACGTGTAAACTTTATCAGGGTTGTTCTTTATATATATATATATATAAGTTGAACACATGCTTTGTTCACATTATAAACCTCCTTTTTGAAATTTCGGATTTGGTTCAACATCTGGAAACTCACAAGCCTGCAGCGTTGTGGAGATTCATACTGGTTATGCGTTCAGCTTTGAATGACGACTTCTCTTTTGCTGGGGTAAAAGGAATAGTCTGATATTTTGACGATCTTTTGAAACTAATGAAACTAGCAATCGTTAAGTTTTAGTAATCGGTGCACACACAAGCGGTTACGTGAATTAGCGCACTTATCAACAAATGAGGAGCACTGTGGATTTGGGGATAAAGGGAGGAATACGGAATCTTTTCAAACCATTTTACTCCCTTTCAGAAGCCTTGAATATTTAAAATTGACAGGCTGTAGCGCGTTACCAAGGATCCTTGTCTTGCACAACAGCTAAACCTTTGCGAATTATGTGACTTGATGAATAATCCAAGTGGATGATTGATCGGAGCTGCCTAGCGCACACAGATCATCAGCACGAACGTTCACTTCTATTTTTTCGTCCTCAACTAGACCTGATAATTGCCTCTTGAGTCATAGCCATGTAGCGAGAGACGCTATACAGCAGGAAGTGTTAGATCGGTTGGCGGAATACTTTGAGAGTCAATTTGGCTGGCCCGATGTCTCTACTAGGTTGCCGCCACAAACTTGTAATGTGACATCCTGGTTGGTAGATTTGGCACCACCCACTGAAATTGAGGTCCGCAATTGTATCTCGGTTCCCAAACATAATGGAGATGCTGGCCCAGATTATCTCGTACCGACATTTTTCAAAGAATGTAGAGGCTTCCATACAGTTGTTTCAACCTGTGTTTATGACGGAGATCATCCCTCCTTGCTGGGGTCACTCGATAGTAGTTCCCATTCTCAAGGGAGGCGCTCGGGACTTGCGAAAACCATGGAGGAATTAGCTTGGCCCCTGACATTTCTAGGGTTCTGTCATCCATCGTACTTCTACTTACTACAGCTCGAGAGACAAGGAGGAACAGGCATGGTTTCGACCTGAACGAGGATGTATTGATCGAATTTCTACCTTCCGCCAAATTCTGGAAGAGCGTCGTCTGTGACGCCGACCAACCATTGCCATTTTTCTCGAATATGAAGATGTGTTCGGTTCGGTGGATCGATCTACACTTGTAGAGTCGCTTAAGCACAAGGGTGTACTAACCAAGTATGTGAACATACTTTTGGCGTTTTATTCCCATACTTCAACTCAGGTGATGGTTTACGGTTTCAACACCAGAAGTGGCGTACGTCAAGGAGATCCACTTTCATCATTTCGTTTACCTGCGTCATATGCTGTCTACAACACTCACGAGATGCTGACGTGGAACTCCTACCTGGTGAAAGACTGACTGATCTCGATTATGCTGATGACTAAGTGTTGCTGTTTGACAACTTTCAAGCAGCACAAACAATACTAAACGCCATTTCGTATTCTGCTAAATGCTCCGTAATGTGCTTTGAAGCCCCGATGTGCAAAGCGCGTCTGCAAGATCGTTATGATTACTTGGATTAAATTTTGGATAGTGAAGTCATGGAGGTTGTTGATAGGTTTGTGTACTTGGGAAGCTACATCGGTGGTGACGAAGGAGAAAAGGCAATGAAGTAGAGGCGCGTATCTCTATGGTTAGGACGGTATTCACCATCCTGGGGCACCTCTGGCAACAGACAGGTATCTCTCTGAGGCTTAAGGGTCGCGTCGAAAAGGTGACAGTGAGGGCTCTATCATTCTGCAGCAGCGAAACTTGGCCGCTCAGAGTAGAGGACGGTAACCGTCTTCAGGTATTTCACCACCGATGTCTGCGTCCGATCGCTCGTATCGGGTCGCACCAATGAGTAGGCAACGAAGAGGTTAGAAAGTAGGTATTTCGTAGTGAGTGACAAACGAACTCTCTTGTTCAATCTTTACATCTGCACAGACTCAGATGATAAGGTCGTGTACTAAGGGTGCCAGCTAGTCGTCTGCCACATCGAGCACTCTTCACCGATGCTGCGGCCAACTGGCATGAGGTTCGAGGTGGACAGATGATGATCTGGTGTACAGAGATGAAGTAGTTCACGAAGAGGTTGTCCATTGTAGGTCGGGTTCGTCTCCGAGNGAAGTAGTTCACGAAGAGGTTGTCCATTGTAGGTCGGGTTCGTCTCCGAGGCTGGGGACCTTGCGGCTCCCAGAGTCAGTGGTGGTGTGAAGGTTGTCTTTGGCCGAGTTGTCTGAGAAGTGGGTGTATTTAATGACGCGGTTAGTGAAAGCCTTAAGGAAGCTGTCTTGCTGATGGTACCTTACTTTCACTTATAGTCCGGTTGTTTGTTTGCGAGGTGTATGTCCCTTGATGATGAATGTTTGAATATAGACAGCTTTTTGGTAATCAGGTCCTTCCTCTTTCTTTTTCTTTCTTTCTGTACAGCGTTTACTATTTTTCATGGTTATGTGGCAGTTAAGTATAAGTGAGCACCATTGAGGTATTGCCGTCCATAATAATGATTATGATGATGATGATGACTGTATCTGAGCTGTATTGTGTAGGAACGCATGCTGTGTTAACGAAGAAACGGCGTTTTTTATTGGGTCTTTTGAAGCCTGTCACCACTTCTTCATGTCTGACAACACAAGGTAGGCTGTCGAACAGAGCTTCCTCTGCCGGTAATTTCAGGTGATTCAGTACCGGTTGGATCAGCGCAGATGGTACGCGTATTGTGCCTATTGGCTATTGGGAAAAGTTAAGGAAATGGAAACGGCCTTTGCTTCAGGAAACGCTGGCTAACTGCTTAAGTTTATCCATGCCACTGGTCCCGGGCGACCGTCTGTCAGTGAAG
>QNGE01009207.1:0-13571 GCA_008508345.1 Paragonimus westermani | reverse complement strand
AATACATCAGTGGTTCACACTAATGCTTAACTGCCACAAGAATCAATTGACCATACTCAGAAGGGCACTGTTTGGTAACGATTTATGTGGATTAGTGAGTCCAAAAGCTTATGTGGAACAAAAA
Organism: Paragonimus westermani; assembly: GCA_008508345.1. Classification (NCBI taxonomy): domain Eukaryota; kingdom Metazoa; phylum Platyhelminthes; class Trematoda; order Plagiorchiida; family Troglotrematidae; genus Paragonimus; species Paragonimus westermani. The sequence continues at coordinate 13,447 of QNGE01009207.1, read as the reverse complement.
ACGACAACTATTCGTGATTGTCTATATTGAGCAATGTGAAGTAGGTACAGTTTCCGTTTCGATTACATCCTGTCAATTGAAGAAAAGGAACTGGATATTTCATTTGTACCCTGTTCATAGTTCTTGACCTGCGATAAAAATCCTGTAACAGACTTTGAAGGTTTCCGGTCTCTCTAGTACGGCCGTTGGTGTTTGCATTCGTTTTCTTTTCACAAACTGGAACAAGACTGTCTCTTATTCACCCCTTTTTCACCTATAGAAAAACAACTTCGCACACTTACTGACTGACTTACATACTTCGTTGTGCAGCCGATCCCTGAATTGCTCGATCGACAAAAAGGTCTATTTGGAAGAAACCATTCGTCCTGATTAACACACTGTCAATAAGGGTGATCTTTGACTCAACCCACCGCCAATCTTGGGCAACACTTTTGAGGTGTAGAACACATTCCTGTGAATTGGTTGAGGTAGCCGACCGGTTCAAAACGTTTTAGCCTCTCTGCAGATTATCACTAATTCGTCAACCGATTGTGTGGAAACACATCTTCATTAAGAGAAAATTCACCTTTTAAGGTTGTCTCTGGACTATCGTTCATGACGAATTCAGGGAGGAATGGTCAAAGTGGATGGCTCACCCAGTACCATGACTGATACGAGGAGGTCATGTAACTGTCCACTCCTCTAGGCGTCCATCCGCATACAGCTTTGATGAGTTGCCATACGTATGCGATAACTGAAATAGTTGCAAAACCATATTCTCTAGAAACTTGTCTGAATGTGGCAATCAAAAAATTAACACGCACCATTTATAAACAACTAATGTTTTGTGCACCTTTCCTAATCCGTGTTGTAGAACTGAGGATATAAGCGCGACAGAACTGTCATCTGTTTTACAGACAGTTCCAGTTTCACCTGAAAATGTCCATTTTTCGAGATGTGCTTGGAAAATATTTTTACTATTCTTGAATTTTGGCGCCTTATTCTCAGCTCACTGCTTATCGGCGCACTCAACTTTTACTGAACCAGTTTCTATGGTTCCGGTCGAGGTCATAATTTGTCTTTGAGTACTGAAACGCAACACTTGTATTTCGTTTGGGCACCAATACCTCGGTCTCTCAGAGATAATGCCTTCACCATTGTCTTCCTTGTGTTCGGCTTATTACGGTGTACGTGCATTCGTGTTTGCATTTCACGACGTTATTCATTGTTCCGTCTTGGTTGGCCTCACGACCATAACATTTGGCTACACCGATGGGATTTATCTCATCCTTGACCTATGTCTTCTAATCCGGAACGGAAGTAGACGATGCAGGCGCTGATTGTCTGACATTAATAATAAGTGCTTGCCTTAGCGTCCCAAGTCTGGTCCTATCTCTTTCTGATCGTTCTATCGTGGATCAGATTACCGTGATCATCCCCGACATTATGTGTGACCACCATACCGGTGTCTCCCTCGAGTCCTGGTAGTAGCCGTTAGGGGACTTTTCCCCTGTCGACCTGGCTGACTGAGATGACAAGACAAAAGTTAGCCTCCTGGTTTAGGAATGCAATACGTTCACTACATCAGTTATACTTCTCCCGTCAAACGGTGAACCTGCAGAGTTTGATTATACGGCTTATAAGGTGAAGATTTTCAGAGAAAACGCATCTTCATTGACTTCGCGTTTTCCGCACTTCCAGTTGACCAAACAGGACACTGACGGATTTGTCGTCTACACTGGCTTTGTCAGTCGATGGTGTGGTCGATTCAAACTTGATTCGCCCATCGAGAACCAATTCTAACGCTTAGTCTTCATATATGGTCTTCAGTCGTCGCGGTACGTCGACCCTCCTTCTCCCCCACCACCCAGACCGCACTCTTGGCCTAAGTTGGTCAAGTTTGAACAGGACGTGGGCGACTGTGATCGTTTGGTCGAACAAGTACGATTCTGTCGCGATTTAATAGCCGGATTGAATCCCTCGCTTGGTTCAGGCTATCTTCTTAAAGCCACACACTCATGCGCATCCGGATTCACCTGTCTCCAGCAACCCTAAACGGTCACTACCACTAGTTCTGTTCATTTTAGCAGATTCGATGTCGATCACAGAGACCTTTTGTGTCCATCATGATCAGCTACCGTAAGCAAGCCTGCCCCGATTACAAGCTCCAGATAACCGACATCTTATTCCGTTGGCAAGCTTCATACTTTACTGACCACCTTCTAAGTCAACGCCTTCGATCACCGGGGGTTCGTTTTCGTCTACATCAACGATCATTTGGCTAGCATTCAGCTAGGCACGGTCTCCGATATCACAATCATCTCTGATGATCCCAGAGTGTCCATCCAGTCCACTCGTCGTCCCGGATGGTGGTCGCCGTGATTCATTTCAGTCAACTGGACGACTGCATCGCTCGGTGTCCTTCCACGGCGTCATCACCGGGGGGCTGTGCGACGTCTCCCACTCTGACTTCGATCTTCTTGGGTTCGTCTAGCTCGAACTGTCCACCTTCTTTGAGGTCTCCTGCCACACCTGATAATCTGTTCGGCCACCTCATTCAGCCGATCATCCTAGTGTTCCGGGATGGCAGAAGACCCTGCCCCCTGTATTATGGCCACGTGAGAATTAACCTTAACAGTCAATCCGTTTCTACCACCCCCCCATCTGCCAAGTTCCTACGCCTCCCCGCTGCTCGTAGACTGGGAGAACAAACAATTTACCAACAACCATCATGTAGCCGTGAGTGACACTGTAATCGCTACTGCGACGATTGAGGACGATATGCACTGTCAGCTTTTAGACTTTATTCGTGGGATCCTGGTAAGTGCTATCGTCACGGGGCGCACTAGCTTACGGGACCCACTCTTAAACCTGGCCATCACGATAAAAAGGTTTTTGAAAATGTTAGTCCCAACAATCTCTTCTGAAATTCCGGGGCTAGGTATACAAATGACAGACCTTAGTCTGTGAGTTCAAAGTTGTTTGTCTTACACGAAACCAGACTTAAATGATAGTCACAGTCTCCGCTAAACGGGTGTACGAGCTGTTTCTCAACCACCTACTCCACACACACCTACCATAGTGATCCAAAGCGAATCTCGATTCGTCTGTCCAGATGATTCGACCCCAAGTAGTACACCGCGTCATCGCTCTGTCCATTTTTGTTTCGCTGGGTTTTCTTTAAAAGGGTTGCATGTACATAACACCTAGATAAAATCCCCATACCGCATATGATGTGACAATGCGCCTACAGATGTCGAAAAAACATCTAGCTCACCCGGAATATAACCGAAAATAGGGAGTTTCCCTTTTGGTTTTCTTCCAACTACTAACCTTCACCGCCGTCTTGTTTCCCTGAACGTGTTCTTCACCAATGTGCAGTTTTCTTATCAACTTTTAATAATCTTTCACCCAGCTTCATTCTTCCTAGACGCAACATAACAATGGTCAATCAAAATGGATTGCACTGAAAAGTAATTGGATATGGATTTCGCAAGTATCAGAGCGCGCGACTGTGTGTGTGGAATAAATCATCTTATTTGTCCATGGTGGTACCAGTATGATTAAACCTTAATGGCCGTCTCGGCTACTAATCATCCATATATTCCCTATTCATGTATTTTGCTTGGCTCGTTCAATTTAAGCGGGAAGTGTTTTAGTCCAGTGTGTAGGTTGTAAGTCTGGTTTCCAAGTAGCTTCATGAATGTAAACGTGTTTCGTACATTTACATGTGTATGTGACGGACCTTAGTGTGGATTTGAACGCCAAGGCGCCTGTCCTACTAAATGACATACCTATCGCTTCCATCATGATGTAGGTTAAGTGAAAACACACTGCGCACCAAGAGAAAGCTTGGAATTTTTAAAACGCTTCCAAATTATCAGAGCCTTGCAACGATGACCGGATGCTTACGGTTCAGAGAACTGGCTCGACCGTGGAGATCGTGCCACGTTCACTATCAATGGGGATCTGTTAGGTCTGGTCGACGTGTTTGGTGGATGATTCACAGGAGCCAGAAATCATCAGATCATGTATGGTGTGACTGCTTGGGCAACAGCTTTTCACCGTCTGGTCTGTATGTAGAAACCAGCGTCATCCTGGGTCTAGTCCATGTATCAGTTTTGTAACTTCTCTAACTCATGCACTTTGGCTGACGAGTTAAAACTGCCAGTCTACTGACTTACCGTCACTTTCCATCTGTTATTTTTGATAGGTCGATCTTCCTTCTACATCCTCCCACTTTTTGGTTGCTGGGGTTGGCGGACCGACTTGCCAATTGTTGCTCCACCGAATTCAAGATGGCGCGGTTCATTCGGTCTTCCGCCCTGTTTGTTCCGGTGGGCGAGAGTCTCTTGGAATCCCTGTCTCACTTGCTGTACATCCTGCTGAGGTAAATTCGGTTTTTTGATACTTGTGCCTTGTACCATATTCCTCTAGGTCTTGCAGACCTTACAAAACTTGCTAGGCAGTCATGATGCCTTGTTGTCCAACAGTGTCCCTCCTCACTGAAATACATCGTGCAGCCACTTCCGTAATATTAAGTTCTCAAATTCGTCGTGGATCCTGATTGCATATTTCTCAACACCACATTCCAACTAGAAGTTGAAAGAACAATCCACGATGTGAAGTACACGCGGCTCCTCACGGGTACACACCCAACCTTTAAAGAATTCAGTATTCACATTAATTAACACTCGCCAATCGGGTGATGGGACGATATGTGGTCATGGTACGTTTTAACAAGTCACACTTTGGAACCAAGAATCATTCAAGTCGCATCACCTTTTTGTTAGTCGGCTTGGTCTTTGGTTACTTACATTTTCTGAATAGGCGAACAGCTCGTGTTGTACAGCTTTTCGTCCATTTTCCCCCCTGGTACATCCCTGCAATTCACACGTCGATTTTTCTGCCCCACTGTTCCAGCATCAACTTACTTAGTCTCACGTTTTCTTTCTTCTCGTTGACAGCCTCTCATAGTCGCAGGTTTCAAAGACAAATCTCTCCTGCTTATCAGCATCGAACCCTCGCGAGGATCACGCGCGTGACTTTCTATCGTTCAGTTGTTTTCGTGAACTATGTGTACACTATTTTTGGTGACAGCCTGAAGAAATGAAGCGTCTACACGATACTACTATTTGGGTCTTCGCCACATTGCCTTTCAGTCTATCCCCTCTTTCTTGATTTAAATTGAGTTTGTTCAATTACTACCCAATCATGTTCAGCTCAGTATTTTACCATTATGAACCAGAGACTTCTCTTACCCGGTTTGGTCTGTTCTCACTGAAGTGATAATTTTGTCTACCTTTTCAACTGAATTATAGTCTTAAATAGACTTCACTCATTGATTTTTTTAAAGTTAATCAAATCTACATCACTTTCAGCTTGTTCACTCCATGATTATAATCTCGGTCTCTTTCACACTTAGTTGTGTTCGACCACCTTCTCTTTTCAGTTGTATATCGTACATAACCGTTTAAATCCAGATGATGCGATACATACAGACTGCTTGGTTATTTCCACACGGTTAAACTGTCAAGAAAGTATTCTCTTTTCCTTCACGTATTTATGCTACTTGCGATATACTGCTACTCGCTATATGTGTTTAAAACTCATCCAGTCAAATGCCTAGTATGGAGTTTGGATGCGTTCTCGATGGACGTGTGACATAATGTATGTATACAGTTTCCGACTCAGTGTTCTTTTTAACGTTTAACACCCGCATTTCATCACTATTCTTGATTGGTCGGCGTTCAGTTAAAACCGAAATAATTGGTTTTGCCCATTTTAGGCCATCGTTCAACATCATTATCAAATGGATTAATTCGATATGCTTTCAATATACACACTTCAATAGGAGACGGTCGTCAATCGACACGCTTAATGGGCGGTGTTACGAAATCCCTCGGCCTATGAGGTTGACGCAGATTTGACCAGTCAATTGTTCTGCCCTGATCAATAACCGCCAATCTCAGGAGAATTCCAATGAGTTGCGCGGTACTCTGTTTACGGTGCTGTTGAAAATATTTCATTGGTTAATAGGCACAGAACTAAACGTCAATTGTGTAGGCTAAAGACTTCCACAATAACCTCAAGTAGTCAATAGCTACTAATGGATGGTAAAAACAACAGAACGAATGTGCTAACCTCCAGATGAGCTGAGTATATGCATCCTCTAGTAAGCGTACAACAAATGGGTAATTCAGGATTACTAATAAATTTGAACAAATATCAATAAGACAGTCAGTCTCATAAGGACAAATTTACAACAGCGACCGCAACTCTGTTGACTGATTGCACCCTCAAACGATGGTTGATTAAGCACTACTTTCTGGCTCCCATCGTTTTTTACCAATCGAAAAACTGGTCCCTCAAGCAAATAAGCGTCCACTTCAGGCCGGTCGCCGACGGCTTTCCGTCACTAGACAGTTGGAGAAAAGTTGAACGATATCGAATATGATTGGAATTTCTTCTAGATTCAGGTTTCGTTTATACGGCCTGACGAACGGATGAGTGGAATTTCGCATGGAATTCTCAGGTATGTGATAGAAATTTGTCCAGAATGTAGATTAGGGTTTCCTTGTGGTCATCGTTTGTGCATAAATGTTCACCAGACTTTTGTATTCTAATTAATCCATAACACCTTTAAAGTCAATGTCTTTGAACAAATGGTAAGCCGGAAGAACTCATTCAGACTGATTTCCAGCTGTCGAAGCAAATTTGGTGTTGATGTTTTGGTTTTATATAGAGTGGTGCGCTGTTCATTCATCGAAATCCTGTGTACCGTCGAACTGTTATCCAATTACCGATTGTGATCCACTATGCTCAAGTTAGTAGTCATTAACGGTTGACTGACAAGAACCAGAAGTTCTAAGTACGTTCTGCTCATTCATACTCAGGTCAATTGGCTAAGAATTACGGTTTTGTAAGTTAGCCAATAGCGTCATTATCAATATTCCATAGCCTTTTTCATAACGTTTTCTCCTTCTAGAATAGTCCACATCGCCGTTGAAGTGAGCGGCGGCTCGAGCCACAGTACCTTTTGGTTAGGTTCATGGTTGTCATTGATGATGAGTAGCATTCGATTTTGTCCTTGTCGCAGGAATTGCTTTCGCAGACGCAATGCTTACGCTACTTTCCAAGGCGTTTTTTTAAACCCCTGGCAGTGGGTAACTCGACAAGTTTCCTGTCACTTGAAAGTCCCATGCTCCGAACGTTGAGTAAATTTGTCAATTGTCGAGATCCATAGTTTCCGATTTCCAGTCGGGTTAATGAAGCCAATGCATTGATTGTAACTCATGTTCAGGTTGATGCTGGATTGACTATAGACTTGGCTTGCTCGTCTCTCTTGACCCGACGTCTTGAAAGGACCCATCAGGCTAAATCAGGGTAGCTCACGGTGGACATCTACAGTGGAGACATCTGGGCCTAAAGTCTTTTTCAGAACAGTGACCTTTGTGCATTCGTTCTGATACTGCTTTCGAAATTTAGCCAAGTACAATTTACGAGAGATCGAACCTATGATTGCGTTTCTTAGCTGCCAGAATCTCAAAAAGCCATATCACATGTTCTGTTCTCTCCTGGTTGGTTTCTTACCGTTGGACCTTGCCACTTTTGATTGCTACACCATGTATGTGACCGTCTCATTATCTTTTCAAAATACACAATACAATCCATGCTGTACAGAGGACTATTGGTGGTGGTGAATTTTCAAACATTACTTTGGTCATCGAAACAGTTCTTCGATGAAGGGTATTTGTAACTGAAGTTGGAAAGTTACACTCGGCAAGTGATACGAAAAAGTTATTTTGAACTTTTCGGTCGCTAACATGACTGTTGCTCAGCTGGTGCCCTTTCTGTCGATAGTTCGAATCCAGCTGGAACACCTCACACAGTTGAACCTCCTCTAAATCGACAAATCTGCCGAACTACTCGTTAGTAACACAATTTATTGTTCAACAGTGGTGTTTGCGGATGCCAACGTGAACTGCTTGAAAAACCCTACCGATACAGTCGATTCTCTGAGTCATTTGGTGGATTCCGTTGGAGACAATGGGTTGGGTGGGTAAGAGAGTCCAAGTGTGAAATTTGACAGCTCGTAGCGTAGCTTCTTAGCTCAGCCGGTACAGCACTTTTTGGCTTACCATTTCTGGAGCTGATTCGAATACAGCCGAAATCGTGATTTTCCACAACTGGGTCTCTTCTAACTTATTAAATTCCGCCAAACTCTACTCGTTAGTAACGTGGCTATCACTGTGAATAGTTCATAGCTTAACTGTTGCGTGTGCTTTGGCATTACGGCGATCGTTTTGCTCAATACGTTGCGGTGTGTCATCCACGTATAACGTTAATCCCTTTGGTCGTTGGAAATTGCGTTTTCAGGTCGACAACAGTTCTCATTGACGAGCAAATGAATAGTTCCAGTGCGAATTTAGAGGACCTAATAGACATAGGTAGTAACTTGTACTGTTGCCCAGACTTAGACTATTTAGCAGATTTAAGTCGGTCTTTTTTTGGTCAACCGATAGGCATTAGCTGATGCACACTTCATTGAAGGAAAGCAGTTGTAAGTCCTGAAGTTTGTTTAAATGAATGTATCCTCCATACTAACTGAGACATACCTTCCCAACTTTATTACCGTCGTTCATGTAAACCAGCATAAAATCTTTCCATGAGCTATCTTGCGCACCCAGTTAGAAGGTCAACGAAGCTTTCTTAACCGCTAAAGTAATTTTTGGTTCTCCAAGTGTCGGCATCATTACAGTCAGGTCTTTTTAATGACAAATTGAGAAGTACAGTAGGTGTTATCTTTCTAGATTTCTCCTAAGCTTTGGAAAAGTGAATGAGTTGTTCCCGCTCCACAAAATACCGTTTCCAAGGTAGGAGGAAACGCAGAAGTAATGTGAGATTGTCATATCGGATGATGCTAACAGTACCGATCGCTGATGTCTTGCATGTTCTGAAATATTTTTGTATAACGTTTTCGTTTAAGTATTCCGCACACACGTTTGCATGTTTTAACAGTCGGGTGCTGTTGATGTTAGTGTTGTGGGGACGAGCGATTGTAATCTACTACTCACACCACTACCATTCAATAGTGAGGCAGCACAGTGGATTCTGACATCGAATTGGCCGCGAGAAAAAAACAAGAAACACCGGAATGCAGCGTGACATGACGTGGTTCTTGGTACATAAAGGAACTGATCATTGAAGCCCGTAGCAACTGTGACGTTCTGAAATCAGTGTCGTACTCAGATGTGAAGCGCATAACCCGTGTATTGGTTTCTTCGTATAAACAATCCTTACGCCATCTGCGTTCTTGGCTGACATTAGGAGTGACATTTTTAAATCCGGAACGATATTTAGCGCATGGTAGATGAACGAGTTGGTTTAGATGAAATTAACCCTAAAAGTCAGTTTCGTATCTCGCTGCGAGGATGCCAGATTTTTGCTAAACGACCTGGTCGATGAGCTGGTAAATATGCCCGTGTTGTGTCTCTTATGCAGTACCGGCGCTAGGCAGTGCTTACTACGACACCGATTCCGATGTATTCTAGATGTGTTGTGGTGGCCATCTCCTCCATACAGAGATAATATCTGGATTTGGCCTGAGAGATCGGTTCGCCAGAGAGAGAAAGAATTACAAATCGCGCTGTTGTGTTCGAATAACTGTGCGTGCCAATAATCCTAGACAGTGTCGGGTGATGTCGAATCTAGTGCCGGAGAGACTCTTCGACGAGAGATGTACGGGAAAATCTTATTAGTGTAAGTCGTGTGGATGTTCATTCCGAGGTGAATGTCGTGCTGTTCACGAATGTGTGCTTGGTATCATTGAGAAAGAGAAGTACCTGCGGAAGCTGGTACTAAAATATGCTCATCCGCGACTGTGAACGAAACCATATACTGAGTTGATGTGTTGAAAACTAGTAGTCAGAGAAGACTCGCGATCTTGATAAGCAGGTATAGCCGCTTTGGTTATCCATGTGACTCTACCAAGCAGACAGACGTTTTTCAGAAATGAACAAAGACAAGTTGGAATGAGTCAACCGTCTGCTGAGGCTGTAGGAAGTTAAGGTGGTAATCAGAGAGATAGGAGAGTGTACGAGTGATCTCAGTATACGAATTAGACAAAATTCCTTTTAATCCATTCCCCGCCTCGATAACCTATTGCCCAAACACCAATTGTTTGGGACGTGCTTGTCTACTCCCTACTCACTGACCTCTCCTATTTTTGTGTGGCACATCCACGTAGGCCACTTTTGACGGTCGTCAATAGTTCATGATCTTTGTTGATCCCATCTCCACGTTCGAGGTCGAACACTGTGATTACATTCCCTTGTGTAACGGTCGTACTTGTCTGTCCATTACGTTAGTAACTCTTCGTCTGGTTTCATTGCACTGTCGAAATGTAACCACGATTGGGAACGAATCGAGGTTTGTACTCTGTTTAGGCAACAATCGTTGTGCCAATAGTATCGTTGTTTCTACAGCAAATATTCTTTTTGTCATTTCGTGGTCAGGGGAATTGGATGTGTTACTCAGCATTCATCTGGTGAACGTTACACTCCGTGAATGAACTTTGCAAAAGTGAATGTATTCACCTCGCGCATATGAATCACATGGACAGTTAATGCAATGGGAAAAAGGCTAAACAATGAAGATGCTTGATAGAAAATTCATTGTGTACACTAGTCTGCAGGTTAGGCCATGACAATGCTGTGAGCTAAGCATTCAAAATCAAAATTCAATTAGAACTGAGGCTGCAAGTTATAGTGGAGAAATGATCCACAATCACGTCCTGTCTGTTGGACGCAGAAGACACATGCTTCGTTTGAAGTCGTCCAACTGGTGGTAATTGTCAGTGTTCTGAGTAGCAGTGAGTTGTAAGAGGAATGATATTAACTCCAAACAGTACGAAAGAGGAGGGAATAGGGATCGTAAAACAGGCACTGTTCTGTCTTTTAGTATGCAACGTTGCATCGGGTATTTACTCGGCCTGACACATTACTCTGAGTTGTGTACCCCATGTGTATTTGTTGTTGGAGTTCTCGGGGCAAGCAATCACGCCAAGCAGTATACATGGTAATGTGTGGGTGTCATCGCTGATCATATTAAAAGTTGACTGTCAGATAGTGTGTCGAACACTGAACGAATAAATACAAGGGCTTCTGCAGTTCATGTTAGCTCATGAAATACTGTTGAACCACGTTAAAAGTTCAGAGACAATTAGTTTGGGCGCCTTTATGACAACACCGACAGGTTGAATAAGAAATATATGTAGAGAAATGCGCTAAAGGTATGTTGTCAATTTTTGTCATAGCATTTCGGATAACAGTAGAACGATTGTCAGTTTCGGAAGGTTGTGTTCGCAGATCAATACGCACACGTCCTATCGATTACTTGATCGCAGTTGGTTGGATGTGAATCGGGAAAAAATGCTGCCAATTAAGCTTTTGTATAAGTACCGTAGTTAAGCTCAGGTCGATTTTTACATTACCACAGCAGTGTGCTCTGGATTGGAGTTTGTATATTTTAGTCACCTGTCATGAAATCAGTGTAAGCGTCTGGTCTAAAAAAAACTGTCCCACTGATTGCTTCCAAATGTACTGGACCTAGTCGGGCCTCACAAAGCGTCTTTTTAAGTTGCTGGGAGGGTCGTTCCTTCAATGGAGGTATCTCGTGCAAAAAATTGTCATGTTTGCGTACAACAATTTCCTTTTGTATGGGTACGATTCCTCGCCAATTGTACGCTAATACTGGAAAAGTACCTACCTTGAAAAAAAAGTTTCTTTCCGGTTGACAATCAGCTGTCAATTGCAGAAGGAATTTGCTATCAACGTAGTTTTCTTTTCTTCTTCATGGTTGTGTGGCAGTTAAGCAACAGTGAGACCCACTGATTTATTGCTGTCTGTGGTGATGATGAGTATAACGTGGTAAGGCTCTGGTTACAGGATGAACACAATCTGCCTCATGGCCAGTTTACAGTGATAGCGGCCACGAGTATGTTAATCACAGTCGGACTGCACTCATTTTGTCTGGCTGTGTGATGAGCAATACATACAAAAAAACAGGTCCGTACGAAGTGTTGAGTTCAGAGTGAATATTGAATAAACTACTAATATCAATCGTGCTAGTGTAAAATCGTCATATTTGCCAATTAGTTTGAGGATAGTAGGACGCCTTCTACACAACGAAAATGTCTTAAATTTTAATTGTGTAGAGTACATCGACGCATGTTGTCAACTATTCGATCACGCAAATCTGAAAATACGTGAACCAAACAGATATAGACCTGAGCAAACTCTAGGGAGATTAACTAACCATACAACCGCAGCAAAAATAGTCATTTTTTGGTCCTTCGTTAGCGTCAGTGATTGTATCAACTTCTCCGGGTATGAAAACACCACGTCTTTGGTAATCGTTTGTGCTCATACGATTCTAGACAACTCCTGCATAAATCGGGCAAGTTTGAAAGTAAATGAACTTGAATGTTCGCGCGCGGGCAATGACGTCGAGAAAACTTCGCGTAATGTTGACTGAGGGAACTATAAGTAACACAGTGTGGGTGATTTCGGTTATATATCTTACCTACTTGAGGTTGGCACTAGACGTTATGTACACGAAACACACACATACATGCCAAGGTTCTCCATTCGACCAACTTAATTTCTCATAAGTTATTAAAGCTAGTACATAAATTAGGGACTAGAATTCTTTGTTTCTCACATTTTAGTGGGCGGTCATACCCGTTCAAGCAATAAAAGTTGATATCGAATCGTAACCAGAAAACTAATGTTGCGAATTGAGAGCGCGGATGATGCAAGCAATGTTCCATCGGAAAATCAACATTGCGTATCTACTTCAACACCATAACAAAGAAACATTCATTTGCATTTAACATTGATCCTAGGAAGTAACGGTTACTACGAATGTTAGCGACCAGTTCAAGTATGGAAAACAAACAATTTCATGCCAAAATGCACTCCAGAGTTTCTTGTATCTTCCCTGCATCATTTCACTATCCCATATACATGCTCCTGCCTGACTAGTGAGTAGTATAGTGCGATCACTCGTCCTCATTACATTAGACTTTAATCATACTACTGAATGTGTCTCGGCCTCTAGCTGAGTCTGGTAAGTGCGAGCATTCTCTTGGTGGCAAACTGTGGATACTGAATGAAACCATCCGCTTACCGGTAAACCCTCCATACCAAGAACATAAGTGAAAGAGGGGCTAACTATACAGAAACGTGACACCAATGCTATTAGCCCCCAACAACACTTCGAACACAAACACTCATTCTCGAAACAACACAACTGCCAGTGACAAGTTAATATACAGAAAACAACATTTACCTCCGTATTACATTGTGTCGTATTTTTGTATACCCCCCAGTTACTCCAAAACATCGATACTCGCTAGTGTGGTGTAATCGTTCATCATCTGAATGCAAGCTCCATTGCAACTTTC
>QNGE01009205.1:0-13575 GCA_008508345.1 Paragonimus westermani | reverse complement strand
TATATATATATATATATATATATATATATATATATAGTGACTCGACGCGACCCCACGAAACAACCTGAGCCGGCTTTTCCATCGCCAGACACGTGCTGGAGACCGGGCATGTAGTCGACTTGACAAACGCTTTCAATGCCTTGACGCGTCATGAAAAGCCTGTCCTCTCTGTGCAAAAGCTGTTGACCATGAACTGCCATGGTTCCGCCTAATGACAAACTACTGTACATATTCACTTGATTCATGACCTTAATTGGTTCATATATTTTTGGTGTTCACTGTTATGTGTAGCAATTGACGAGAACACACGAATTGGTGCTGCCATCCTGCAAAACCGATCTTCTGATTTCGTTATTAAAGTAAATAATTGTGTTGTGCAAAACTTCGTTGACTCACTTACTGTGTTACTGCTACCGCGTGGAAACTGACCCTAGGTTTGAGCTAAATACAACTCCGATTACTGTTGCGTATTTCTGACTACTACAGGAAGTTCATCAGGACAGCAAGAAGACACATTGCGAGATGCAAGCATTTCGTTCATTCTCATCAGTCGGTTACATAAAACATTCGGTTATATAGGTTAAGCGCGTAGCTTCAAAACAATGAAATGAACGAACTTCACTTAGTTGCAATCAGGTTTCACTGTCACGGCACCGAAATTGATTGCGTCAGTACCTTTTGCCAACAAAGGGCCGGTGCGTGAGGTTTGATCAACATTGCCTCGGAAAACGCCAACAATCTAGGGTCGCGATTGCGCAATAGGACCATAAACGAAGTGTCGGGGTCAACCACATGACATGTTGCGATTAGGTGTTTGGCGATCGAAGACGCTGGATTTCTGTTCGGGTGTTGGTATGCTGACCCGCCTTGAAACATTGTTTGCACTAGCCACTTGGGGATGTGCTCCNATGTGCTCCGCCTTCCTCTGTCGTAAATTTCGGTCCGTTCTGCCGATGTATGAATCACCGCAACTGCAGGTGAACTGGTAAATAACGTGAGAGGCAGAGTTTTCTGAAGAAGAACGATCGGGGCAGTGGAGGTTCATCCTACGGGTGGAGAGTAACAAGCGCAATTCCGCCACGGGATATGTGCGATCAATGACAGATTTCAACTATCGACTTACATCGGTAATGTTGTGGTCACCTGTGCAAGGAAGGTTGATAAAAACCTGTTTTTTTTTCGGTACTAACTGTGGTTGGGAGGTAATCACTCGTTCCTTGCAATAAATTTCAATAAATTTGGCCGGTACTTGCTAGCGGGCGCTGGTGGTGCACACCTTTTCCAGCTTCAGATATCTTGACTGCGCTTCAAAATGACCCGAGGGGATTCTCTGAAATTTATCAGCAAGGAGGGTTGCATGGCTAATGTGCATATGGGTAGGCTGACAGGCAGGGCTTAGTCAGTTCTTGTGACGTGAAAAACAAGAAGTCTCCATGTGTGGTTAGTAAACGAAGCTAGCTCACCTGTGGTCGCGAACCACCTTCATGTCCACCCATACTCCTAACTAAAATGATCCAGTGAAAATGAACCAAATTTAATCCACACTTTCCTCCAACCGATTTTCTTGGTCTAAACCATGAGAAACCCGGAGTGAGTAAACAAAAACTCAGTTGCTCAATGAGACTCACACACTACTCGGACTCGTTGTGAAGGTCACCAGTTTAGGAGCTCACACTATTCACAAAGGTGTACTTTTCCTCACGATTCGTATGTATTGTCAGGTAAATGCCACTTGTGCATCATGACAGACACCAGCTGGAAAGATGAACAAGAGTACATTATGTGAGAAACCGCGCTCGATGTACTTTTGTTCAACTGTTTACTGAGCTCACTTGAGTCTATTTCACTTTCTCACCATCGACATGCTCTCTGTATGGTGCCACTGTAGCGATCCAAGAAAGTGTGGTTCTTTTGAAGATCGCAACGATGATCAATATTTAACTGGAAGTACATCTTGTACGTATGCTTGTATGTCAGGTTGCTACTGGAGATGTCGATCCAAACTTGGTGCCATTCTACAACGCTTTGCACGCAACAAACTGTTTTGCTGAACGTCCCATTATGATGCTTACCTGGTTATTGTTGTTTGGGTTGTCAGCAGAATAGTTTGTTTGAAACGAATCAGACTGCCCTTCCGAAAATCAGTTCCGGTTTTCATGAGTTGCACTCCAGTGGGTTGTGGACGTTCCCAGCTGTCCGTTTCGTTTAGCCAATGATTATCACCCAGAACAGGCTAGAGTCAATTGTTTTTTCCCTTCTTCAAATGGTTTGAAAACATACGGCTTGCTGTTCGCCTAACTGTGGCTTTCTCATTCATTTCCGCTATGACTACGTAAAAAAGATCAAAGACGTACAACCCTCAGACAGGAAATGGTATCGTATCATCTTATTTTCCTATCTTCAAACTAAGTTTAAGCAACTTTAAATCTCGCCTCTTGTTTGTGCGTTTCGATCGTCATCGGTCGATAAGTTTACGTAATGACTTGGAAATCTGTATGCTGTGAGAACTTTCGATAACCTGAAAACGTACGACTTTGTTGCGAGAACCCAATAGACCTAACGAGCACAATAAGCGATATTGCTGGCTAGGTGTGAAGGATCGCAAATGATTGTGATAAATAAACTTATTATACGTATGTACTGTCATCGTATACAAAATAAATTATGGTGCCGGTGCACTTCCAGTACTGTCAAAAATTCGCACATTACTCGCATGAATCGAATCCGTGTTTCTGGGGGTATACTGCGGGATGAGACGCATTGACAAGCTGATCAAAGCAGCTTCGCTTGAAATGTACATAGCTTTGGCGCGATTGATTGTGGTCCGTGCTATGAATAGACATTACTGCGTTGAACTCTCGTATCTAGTTGTAATAAAGTAAGAAAACGGTTATTAGGTTAATGCACAAACGTCGGATCACCTTAGTACACGAAGTGACCGTCCAGGTAGTGATGGACGGTCAGAAAGTGTTGTCAAGGGAACAGATTGTTCACAGAAAAGCCGCTCATCATTGGTCAGACGATAGTGGTTTGGCTCGAACCGTCCCATGACTGAGTCCACCAGGTGGTTGTGCAGTAACGCGGCCTTTGGCATTTCAAACGAATCGTCATCCAAGCACCTAAAGTTGACGGCAGATGTATATCCAGTTTGTAAGGAACATTTTTGTGTTAAATCTTGAGCCCGCGCAAAGATTGCCCTCTGTAAACGCAAATATGCACACATCTCGGATTCTCCGTTTGGTTCAACTGCAGCAGGCTCCGGTTTGTTCTCAGAAACCTTTTATCTACTGAGCAATGGCTTTCAGAGAATCGAACATTCTTCGTACCTGGAAGACTCCAACAATCGCACGAAATCCGTTAGACAAGCCTACGACGACAAGCATTTGGTGAAAATAACAAACCAGTTGAACGCAGCTCCATGCTATCCATCGTATGGACCACGAACAACCAATGAGGCCACTCGCCGTCCTCATTTGTCAACCGTGTCGCTAATTTCTACCGTACCTGTTCAGCAAGCCGACGGGGATGTATCCCACACGTTTCCGGT
Source organism: Paragonimus westermani (assembly GCA_008508345.1). Lineage (NCBI taxonomy): Eukaryota > Metazoa > Platyhelminthes > Trematoda > Plagiorchiida > Troglotrematidae > Paragonimus > Paragonimus westermani. The sequence goes on along the minus strand of QNGE01009205.1, from coordinate 10,028 downwards.
GCGCACTGGGCGCATGTGTGCTTGCATTACGATGGACGGACGGGGACAACACGTCTGGTAAACCGGTCATCTGTCTGTGGTGCATTGGCAGTCAGTTCATATTCGCTGTCGCCATCGCGGCATGAACAGCCAGGTAAGTCGGGTAAACCCTGACTCAAGTGTTAGGGCGGCATCCACCTCAGTTAGTCTGACGACAGCCGTGATAGCTGAAGGCCGGGGGAAACAGCCAGAGTATTTGAATAAGGCCGGACTCCAAGCCTGGACAAACGGAGACCGGGCTGGTTGACATACCTTTGCAAGTCCACTGTGGCTTTGGGTGATCTAGGCGTCACTCGGGTAAGATAAACTGCCTCGTGTGAGTGGCACTGGAGTATGCTGGCTACTGTGCTAGCAGAACAGTACGAGTGAGGAAAGACCAGCCCCAATTAACCCCATTCCAGCACTACGGCTGATCGAGAGTGAACACGAGGAGTGTTTGTCTGTGAAAACGTGTCAACCAGCAGCCTATGATACACCACAGACGATTTCGAGCAAAAATTGACTACTGGATCCACCATCTGTTCCTTTCATCCCATCAACAGTTCCTGTTAGGTCAGAATCGGGCAAACAGTCTTGTGCTTACACATCCACGCTATCACGCGTCCTAAGTTGTCAGACAAATTATGCAACAAACTCACCAATCACGTGTACAGGTACTTACCGATTCGTCAGTTGGCTTTTGGTTATTCATCTCCTATATAGACTTTCCAGCCAGCCTCTTTCGAAAAGAAGCACTAGACTCGAGTTTCGCTCTCATTAGAGCTCGTCAGTAGTGCATATCCTTGCCACGGCCGGGATTTGAACTCCGGACATTCCAATCATGAGGCAACCGTGTTAACCACTGCGCCATTGACCTCACATTAGGCACGACCGAATCATCAAATCTGAACGCTCAACCACTCTCGCTTGTGAGCAATGATCAGGTTGCCCGATCGTCTCGAGAGGAGACAGTAACTGTCCTATTAACTCCAATCGATAACTCCGCGATTAGGACTTCCAAGACAGACCGAAATCTCCGATCTCATTAAACCTGATGAGTAGTCGGGGATTTGGTTTATTTTTCAAGTTGATCATCACACATTTGATCGCAGCCTTCAGATAGACTTTGCAGCCAGCCTCTTTCGAAAAGAAGCCCTATATAAGCTCATATATGCTTGTACCATCGAACCAATCAATACACGCTGTAGTTGATGTCATACGCACTCGTGTTCTCCTTACCCGAGCGATTTGATTTAGCAGTTTCTGAGAGGTGTCTGCTGAAGAATTAAACTAACAACCAGTCTAATTAGTCTCAGTATCCCCGCATCGTTCACTTTGTGCTATAAAAACACGCTACATACCTCACGTGTGTCCCACGGCACACAGTGCCTTGACCTCCCTCTGGTATAAACATATGCACTGAAGTCTATAACATGGCCAATCCTACATGTTAGGTATTTAATCATCCAACTTGAATACTTAAAGTCGGGTAACTCGAACTTTGTTCCAAATTTTCTCGCTGTTATCGTCTACTCCTATCTTTGGCCCACTGGTGCTCTGTGCATCAGAAATCGTATACGATCACTGTTATTCGTTATGGAATAAAATACTATAGTTCGTTACATACTGGAGAATTTTGGTAACATAGTATCTGATTTTTTCCGCTTTGTATTATCTGTTTTTTGAGTTACTGAAAACCAACTGTTTTACATTGTATTTTGCTTGCTCCAATCGACAGTTACATTGTTAGATCTAGCAGTGCTGGGACTAAACGGAAACTGACTGAGGCAGTGAGCATCCGCGGCCGGTACGAATATAAAATGTCAATACAGAACGGTATACAGAGTCACCAGTGTCATAAGTGATATCACTTCAAATGCACTGCACTAGTTCAAGCAGCTAGCCTCTTCGCCTCTCAGTTTTATCCGCATGAATTGCAGGTTTGACAAAAACGAATGCGCCGCTCCGCCGCTGACTGGTCACACATCCACCACGGAAAGTGGAGCGACGTAGAAAACCTGCGAATGTGAAGCGTTTCTTAATCTTGTGTCACCTACTTCATCCATAGGGAGTAGGATGGAGGAGTATCAACGGACTATGTTTGAAATGAAGGTGGAAATGCTGTATCTAAATGAGTACATAGCACTTACCTTCCCTGTTGTTGTAATCACCCTGTCAACTGCACACATAGGAAAGGCGGCAATTAAAATGAAGAAGAAAGCTCTCAGAGAAAGCAGAGTTGTTTTACGGGGCCGTTTTCCCACATCTTGCCCAGCCGAGCTAGCCAAATAAGTCTTAACCTCACTTTCCCGGGGTGTCATAAACCTCATACTCTCAAGCAGACTGTGCACCAAAGTAACCAAAAAATCACTCAGCCTTTTGGTAACCTTACCAGACATGATCAGCCTCGAGACAATAGTGTAGTGAGGATAGACGATCGCACCATACTACTTGCATCACTACTATTCAGTAGCGAGGCGACAGCATGGATCGAAATGGTCGCGGGACAAATACGGGAGACAATGTGTGACGAACAAGCTCGTTTTCAGCTATTCATCATCAGGCTAAATACATCGCATTTACATTACACATTTCACGGGAGAATCGTTAGGGGAGTAAACGTGGGACGTGTGGTTAATGAGGTCAATCAGTTCAATGTCACACTGCAATCAAGTCTACAGCAGAGGCTATTGGGACCCGAATGTATAACCCACCCCTGTGCGCCCAGAAACGTTTTGTTCAGGCTCTGGATTTTCCCTGGCCACCCACCCACCCGGTTAGCCTGTCAGGACCCATTGTTCAAGTGAATACTTGATTGCAGTGTGTCATTGAACTGATTGACCTCATTAACCACACTTCGCCCGTTTACTCCCCTAACGATTCTCCCGTGAAATGTGTGATATAAATGTGATGTATTTAGCCTGATGATGAATAACTGAAAACGAGCTTGTTCGCTACACATTGTTTTTCATGACCACGCTAGGAATTTTTATGAGAAATACGGGAGAGATACAAGAAGGATCATTGGAGGGCAGCATCACATGGAATGGCTTTCGCCACATGAGAGAACGGAGAGTTGGTCTGCAAAGCGACCGGAATATCCTCCGATCAATGTGGTGTGAAAATGAGTGGTTTTGTTCGTAGTCCCGTTGAGACGCATAACTCGTGTATTGGTTTCCTCAAATAAACAACTTCTGTGCTATCCGCCTTCTCGGTTCACAACAGTATTAGAAAAACAGTGGCTTTGAAGTCCATCAACGCCCATCTGAAAGGCCTGTCTTTCAATCGCTCTCGGCAAGAAAGGGTGAGACGCGAGCGACGGACTAAGAATATGTCACGAATCACGGCAGACCATAAGCTATGAATGAAGACTAAGGTCTTAGTTTCTGCTCTCAAAGTATCCCCTCAGACCACTGTGCCTGTTGTATGAAGCGGAGGCACCGTCTGCATGTCTGTTCCGACGACCCAAGCACAGGCACGGGCATTGAGGGCACTGGAACCACGGAAAAACCGTCTTCAGAGTTACCCACCCCAAAACCCACCGAACGGCCCTGCAGGAAACTCTTCCTCCCAAGAATTCGGAACGGAAGTAGCCTGCTGTGACCGCCTCCTGTGACTCAAGAAGCACTAATCTGACCCATCCCCACAGGTGTTTCTATAAGTAGCCCCACAACACGGCGCGTATTGCCGTCTTGCAAACCCCGCACCTAGCAGACGAAGAAGTCAAATTTTCCGTGGATGAAAACTTCCAAACACCCTCCCAAGAAGCGGAATTTGATAGGGGCACAGGGGTCACTGACGTACGCACAAACGATTAGTTCGCGCCCGCAGCCTCAAAGGAGGGCCGTCAGAACAACTCAGTGGAACCGACCCAGTGCAATTCCATCCTCCTCCTCAATTCCATATCTTCTTTCCCGAGCTCTTCCTCGCACTTTTCTTTCCCTTTTCTCCCGAAATCCAACGAGGAAATAGTTTTAGAGTGCATGTATACGAACTGTTTGAGTTTGTTAATTAAATTACCGGAAACCAGACCGTTAATTCATGAGACCTAACCCCACATGTTCACCCTTGCGAAGACCTTGCTTACAGTGAACATCAGTGACAGTGAACTGAGTGTCCCCAGATACTCCGTTTACCGGCTTGACTCCGCCTGAGGGATAATGCGGGGTTCTGCGATTTCTCTTTAGCAGTATCTCCCGACACCCACGGATATCGGTGGCTTTCAGTCTTCTGATAAATGTGACGCTCTGTGGCTTCGACTAGCATTGCATGGCGAAGATTCACTCCTATTGGGGGTTATCTGTCGTTCTCTCTCATCCGACGACGACACCATTCTGGTAAACCTGGACAACTTTCTAGGATTACAACGCTTCACTCACTTGCCTGTTATGGATGACTAATGCACCCAAGATAAACCGGGTATCGGGTTCTCACCAGGACTGTGAAAGCTGATTCTCGACTTCTCTATCGACGACGGGAAGCGTTGACACAGCATGTCCACGCCCCGACGCAGCATTGTTCTGGTCAGACTTCCTCTCTGCTCGACTTAGTAATCACTAATGAGAGCCACCTGGTAGACAGTGTTCAACAAGTCAAGACTTGAGCACGGCGACCACTGTCTGCTAACCTATCTGTTACTGGTATAGTGAGGGTAGACGGTCGCACCGTACTACTCACACCACTATTCAATAGCAGCATGGATCGAAATGATGGCGGGATAAATAAGGGAGAGATATGGGAAGGATCGTTGGAAGGCAGAATGACATTTAATGGCTTTCACCACATGACGGAACTGAGACATGGTGTCCAAAGCGACTGGAGCATCCTCAGAGTGTTTTTGTTCCTAGTCCCGTTGAGACGCTTAATTGGTGTATTGGTTTCTTCAGTAAAACAACCTCTGTGTCATCCGCCTTCTGGATTCACAACACTGGTTACAACAACTAGCAAAAAGTCCACAGTTCGAAATTTTATTCAGACTGATTTTAGCGGCTCGAGAAACTAACACGGTTCACTTCTTTCTGTTTATGACTCCGTGGACCAGACCTACCGTGCGTTTCAAAGCACAGTTAAGAAGGCGGATGAATTATTTGTACCGCACAATCTGTGTACTCTCTGCTATTGCTCACCCCTTCTGCACAGAATAAGTCGTCTCCCCGAACACCGTTCCTATTCGTTTGCAAAGCATAAGCTTACGGGAAACTCAAAGGACCCAAGCGCAATCCACTATGTCCGAAATAGGTAAAAGCGGGAAATCTATGAACACACTAAATTCACACAGCAAAGGATTCTCTTCAGAGTCTACAGAAACGAAAACTCTTTATTTAAACATATTCAACGACTTAGAAAGAACAAACTTTCAGCTCTTTTTTGCGACTGCCCGACAAGGTGACTTCATTTGACTCCCTAGTTGCGGTCGATTTATTCAGGGAATACTACTCCACAGTCTATAATGTCTCAAGGCCGAACTGACATCCTGTCCTACCGTTGCAGAAATTCCAACAACCACTCTTTACCGCTGGGTTTTCTGTGCTAGATGTTGAAGACCTCTAATTCAAGGTTGATTCATATAGTGCAATAGGTCCTGTCAAGACGCATCCCAGAATACTCGAGGAAACAGTTGTTAGTCTGGCAGAACCCCCATATAAACCGTCTAAGCGAACGCTCCAGACTGGCGTTCTCCCTAATTCATAGAGAGAGGCGACGGTCACACCCGTATTTTAAGTGAGCGACCGGCACTCCCAGACTAGCTGTCGGCCAGTGAGCATTACTAGCACTCCGTGCAAGATAATGGAGTGCTTATTAAAGCGTGCCATCCTCAATCACTTCTCATCAAATCATCCTTCCTCTTCTGCCCAACAGAGTTTCCTTCCTAATCGGTCATGCATAGCAAACATGTTTATTTTCATGGGTAGTCTGACGGAGGCCGAATATAATGACCTCACCTCAGGTGCTCTCTTCTTCAACTTCGCCAAGACTTTTGACCGTGACCCACACGGCCCCCTGAAACACAGACTAGAAACCTGTGATATTTAAAAGGAGGTTCTTCGCTGGATTACCTTTTTTATTGATAACAGAACTTTTGGAGTTAAGACCGGATCAGACCTTTTGTCTCCCTCTTTCATTACTGCAGGAGTTCCCCAAGGGTCAATGCTAGGTCCTATGTTATTGCTGATCTAAATCAACGACCTTTCAGACAATATTTCCAGCAACGCCCCCCCCCCATACACAGAAGACTTGAAACTTTGGAATGCCAATTATCCCAGCGTACTACCGATTAATCTCGGTGCGATTAAGCGCCGGTCGGACGATTGGTGCTTCCCACTAAATAACAATAAGCGTGCTCACATGTCACTCTTGGGAGATTCGGGCAATGCCTTCGTGATTCTTAGCGCGTTCAGTACAGTAGATATGAAAATCGGTCTGAAGACAGATCTGGGCATCTGGCTGTCGTCTAACTTATTCCTCGCGTATCACCACGAGATGGCGACAAAAAAGGGATTTGCCGCTCTTAAGATGATTAGGCACAATTTCCCTGCATGGACGAGAAAGCGTTTCAAACGTTTTACGAGTTTTTACAAGATCGCTTCCCGGGTAAGCTAACCAATCAGGTCCTGTGCATCGGTCTGAAGAAAGGCATATTAGCTATTGCGCGTGTCCAGCACGCGGCTACCAAGCGAGTCACGGGCCTAAGAAATATCGTGTACAAGTCTTGACTTGAAATTCTTGATTTGTATCCACTTGAATTTCAGCGACTCCGCGGTGATTTAATTCTCACCCACTTTTTTGGAGTAGGTCTCGTAGAACAATTCTTCACTGTAGTGAATGATGACGGCCGGCCAGGACGTAACAGAAAGGTTAGGAGATTCGTCCGCAAACCTTCCTTTGGCAGCAGTTCTTTTCTTGTATAGTTATTAACTTTTGGAGTAGCCTCCTTCTGAGGTGGTTGGCAGCATTTGAAGGGTCGCTTCAAAGCCTTGCTTGATTCTCATCTACTTAAACATTCATTATGCACGTAAACTTACCCTGTTCTTGGTGTTTGTTGTAATCTTCAAGAGCGGTGCTACACCCTGTTTTCATTGGTTGCGTTTCAGATCAGGAGACACCCGCTTGACGCTGAGCAAGAAAAGCAGAGTGGACCAGGGAACATTGGGCCTCTGCTTCGAATCCATGTATCAACCGCTGAATCGTTTGCCTCTTGGTGCTGACCGTCAGTTACTCGTCAAGCCACCATCTCTCATTTGATTTGACATATGGTTTTCCTTCGTCCAGTCCACAAATCACCAAATGTGAGCCAACTTGGCACTATCACACGAGAATGGAAAGAACAGTCCACTTCGGAGAAAATCCTCAATGACTACACCGTTTAACCTTTCTGCTAATGCAAGTCAATAATACGGTTTTATGCCCCCGAGAAGTGGGTTTTCAGTTTTTGCACGCTCACACCTTCAACTACTTTAAGACGATTGAGTTTAAAAAATGATAACAATTATGGATTAAGTGGAAAAGTTAGCTAACAGTCACAATCCGTTTTAGTTGGTTCACTTCCGTGCCTATGGTTTAAGTGTCTTGTGATTTTGAAGCCTCTGTCCATCAAAACTCGGTGTGGCAGTTTGGTATACGTGAAGATTTTATTAACGGTATTTGCTGACTGACCGCCATTTGCAGTCGATTCCTACTTTTTCCGTATTGTTCACATTATTGACATGTTTTTGTAATAGTATGTCGGTATCCGGGTTCTTAAGCTTGCTTATCTGTTCTGGTCCCCTCTATGGACGTAATTCAACAGGCATCCTTCATCACTTTAGGGTATATTCATCGATCTAAAACAGACTGATAAATGGGATTACAACCTGTCACCAGATGGACACTTAGTTTATAAGACGAAGTACTCTAGTTGACGCACTTCGCTCAGGTCACCATTCAAAGCACGGAATCGACATTTTGTCATGCTGATGTCATCATCAACGCGCACACCATGGACGCTAGATCAACTGGAAACCACAGCCAGGCACATACGAAGTATGTACCATTCACTCAGAGGCTTACAAGACCTCTGAAGGTAAAGTAGGAAGTCTTGACCAATGTGAGAATCGGACAGCCCTTATCATCTGACAGGGCCAGCTGGTGAGTCAGCACAGTCTCACAAAAAGCATACTACAATTCACCCTAATTGCGATTAGTGCGCAAGTGCACCAACATGTTCTTCCGGCAATTCACAACTCCACTAACGTGTGCACCTAATAAGAAAAAATTAGGGTTGATTTTTTCGATCATTGGGTGGTGGAATTGAATGGCAAGGGTAAAAATGAATTGGTTTGCCTGACTTCGTCAATTCTTGGTTCAAGAGAAGTCTGAATGGAGTTCAAAGGGAGACATCCTGAGAAAGGCAACCTGTGAATGTGCAAAAGTTGGAAGGCTGGATCCTTACGACAGTTTCCGTGGAAAAGAAGGGTGGAAAAACTACTCGCAGACGTGTCATCATGGAGAAACTGAACAGCAACGTTGCATCTATTGTCAACGGAAAACCCAGGTTTCGTCATGCAACTCACCAATAGACGACACTCAGTTCAGTGGGTGCTGGGGCACTTCACCATCCGCGCATACAAGTTTCGTCACAAGGTTGAACTTTAAGAAAGTGAATGGAGGTACCGTTTAATGTGCCGTGAATAGTTTGTGCCGGATTTGTCCGATAATCTAACATTGACTGAGAACATCATTTTCTCGGACGAGTCTGTTTTTTCCTCATAGAAGGCACAAACGAATCCCCGTGAGGTAAAAAAAGACGGCCGTCGGCTTCAACCTCGACATTTTGTCATGATCTGGTATGTGCAATGTCACATGCTTGTTGATACAAACTGAAAAAAATTAAAACATGCAACCTGTCCACTCCCTCCGTAAGAACCAACCAAACTTTGTGTCTGTCAGTCTACCTACATGCACATTAGCAGTGCAACCCAGTTTGCCAGTGACACCCAAATACCCCTATTGGGACATACCAAGTGAATATCGAGATATTGCAAACTGGGATACAGTGGCGCACTAGTATGAAAAACTGATAGTTACATCGAACGTGTAGAAAACTCACTGAACTGCAGATACTACTGGCCTTTTCAAGTTTGGTGGGCATCACCATTGAGGGAAAGTCGAATAAATGCAGTTTTTGGTTCGGCTAAGTGGACGGGTTGCTTATCAACTTATGAATTGCTGAACCTTCTTACAGGCCACTGTAGGTAACCGTTTGCTTTTAATGTGTATTCAAGGCACCGATTTCAAGTGCAATGATATCAGAGCAAAATACCATAGGGTACATTGCCGCCAACAGCTGCTTTGCGGTACAGGATTTTGAGCCAGAGGCTTGCGAACATCAATCCTTCTCCTGCCCAGACCTTCTGGGCGTCCTGGCACCACTTCAGCCCACGTAGTTGACGGTATCTGTTTTAGATTAACCTGTCACTGTGACCTAATCCAAAGGATGCCTGTGCACAACACTCACGACAAGTGGCTTGCATTGCACCATTTGTAGTTCCACTCACACAACACGTATTCAGTGTAAATCCGAAGGAATAAAACCAGGGTGTGTGTCAGTGAATCCTTCACTTTCACCTAGCCAATTGGTAGGCTAGCACGAATATCAGACCCTAATTTTTGGGGGAATAAACAGACTCTACTGGTAAGATTTAAGTTAAGGAGGAAAATATAGAAAACATAAAACAAGAAGAGACTCAATAAACAAGCACATGTCAGTGCACTGTAGAGAGAATGAGGAAAAACACAATTCAAAATTGAGCTGAAAATCTGTCAAAACGTTCGCCACTGAAGGTAGGGAAAAGGATAGATGGTAGGCTATAGAGACTCGGGTTTCTGAAAAGGGGAACGGGTAAGTTACCAAATGAGGGTGGTAGTTGGTTGATGTGAAAAACTCGAAGAAAGGATGTAGCTGGTATAACTTACTTGAGCCTAACACACTCGTGCAATGAGAAAAGGTGATTGCACCATACCACTCATACCAC
>QNGE01009204.1:0-13576 GCA_008508345.1 Paragonimus westermani | reverse complement strand
ATTTCACTGTCACGGTCTTCTGATAGAAAGTGAATTAGTTTCAATTGATGGCTCGTTTCCTCCCAGGATTTACTAAAAAACCGCACAAAATCACTGTTGCTCCATGGAGCGACGTAGTAGTGCACACATCGTTAGCCTAATTAATGTTACACGAAGTTACTGTTTCCAAATGGCCAGATTTCAACCCGGTTGAAAGCCACAGATTAGTACTGACCACGAAGACCTATCCAAATGCACGCTGTTAACTTCAGCTGCTTAATGGAACAGTCCATTGATATTAAACAGGCTTCACTTTTCTTAAAAGTAGGCTTGAATGACCAATTGAATTTCCAACACAAAAGTGAAGACCTACATCCGGCAGATTTCCCTTGAGTGCGCAACATGCGCAGAGTGTCAATATAAGTTTGATGTAGTCATTTTTAATGTCCTGTTGTTTAAGTTTTGCTCAGTGAGATGGTGGCTGATTAGATTTCCAGGCTTTAATCCATGGGAATTTTGGGTCGACTGATAGGCAAGACCTTTCTTCTCACTACATTTTGGTAAACACGCCTGCAGGTTTGAAGTCTCTAAGTTTTTGCAATCGGAACATTCAGAAACCCCCCACGTGACTAATTATTTTTGTGAACTGAATTCCATCAATGATTCACATTAAAGTTGCTACAGTATTGCCTAAAATATTGTTGATATCGGTTTCCCATTTGCTGTAGCTCCTTGGCTTATGACGATTTATTTGGTGGGCGGTCTCATAAGATGAGAGCGGTGATAAAACCGTAATAGGGTTGCGCAGCTTATTCAGTGGGCTGAACACTACGCACAAACCACTTTTGTAAAATAATGTAGTCATTTTCGACATGCACCGTGTTTACAATACATGAAACAACACTACATCACTAATTCGGCACTGCATCATTCACATTCAACTGGCAAAATAGTACATTCAAACCATACCGGAGAGTGGTGAAAATGAGCTGAGAGCATACAACAGAACAGGACAAGTGAGCTATTTTCCCCGGATTAACAGGTGACACCAAGTCGTCGATTGCAGATAGCCATATTAGCGACTGATGCGGTGTTGATCCCGACACTTCGGTTCCATATGACATTTACAACGATTAAGCAGCAGGCACAATTCAAGCTAAAGCGTCACATGGGCCTACGGGAAGACACTGAGGAGGGAAAAGCTTGCCAAAGTAATGTGAACTTTGTAAAGTCAGTCGGAATTAGTTACAATAAAAGATGCTGGGACATTAGCTTTCAAGGTTAGACAGCTCAATACAAAATATTTTAACTGGGCGTTCAACCTGGATCAGATATGGTAAACAACCGCAACTCACTATTCACTATGAGAGTATAAACTTAGAAAATGGTTTATGCTATGAGCTGCTAATGAACTCGTTTGTAAAACACTCACCAATCCGTACCAAAATCTGTCTAGGAAATTCATGAGTTGTGAAACATTTCCCATTCAAGCGACAACCAAACAGCAGCCAAACACTCATGTGTTCAATTGCGACGACTCTCGGGGTTGAAGTCGTAAGACTAACAAATTTCATCGGGCTAGGTTAAAACCACGAACTCAACGAATACCATGTAATTCGACTAGGTGTGAGGCAAATTATCTATCTCAATCCACGTAATCTATAAAAATATTTTCTTTTCCCTCAATGGAGCCACCGTTTTGATCTGGCAGATTGTATGCCACAATGGATTCTGTTTTGTACCATTTCTGCTCGAACTTACTTAACGTTTTCTGCTCTATTACGCGTTGCTCTGTTCCCTTCTGCTTAGACCTAACAAAGGGTTCAATAGTTTTTGCTGCGTACAACCTCCGGTTGAACTGAATTTGAGTTGGACAAAAGTTAGAGATATTTCTGGAATCAAAAATATTATTGCTCACCTCTCCGATACGTTTGACTGTCTGGACAACGATAAGGAACGTGTGGGTAGAGCCTTAATACGTGCGTGTGCAGCAAACATGCTTGAACAAACTTGATCAATGCCGAACATCCATACTAATGGATGCGTGGACAGATATGTTCCAAGCAGTTAACAACTAAGAAAACCGTCTGTTGGGTTAAAAGTGCAAATTGTGAATTTAGTGGCAAAGGTAAAAAGCATCACGAGTACAAACATAGAATAGGTTGAGTTGACAAGTATTATTGCTCACCTCCAACATTCGTTATCTGTTTACTGACAGAATCAGCCCTAAGCTTGTAGCAACAAACCGTTACTGAATTTGTGTATTATCTTCAACAGTAATGTTGGAATTCGATTGGTAAATGTCGCACTTCACGACCTATGTGAGAACCACCTGCTTCAAATCGAAGCCGGTGGTACTTGTACAAACGGACACAGTTAAATAGACATTCATTCTGCAAAGTGTTCTGTTCGGTTTGTTGACCTGCTGAACACTATCCGGCAGTCGCAATTCTTGATTGGTATTCGGCTGTTTACGGTTAACCTCACAGTACCCACAACGATTCTTGAAACCATCCGTGAGCACATGATAATTAGTGGCGCATGTGCTAACCGGATCTACGTCAAAATGATCAATATCTACCAGCGATTAAATTCTAGACAAATGGAACTTATGAGCACTCGAGACCGATGGAGTGAGACACTCTAAGCAAGTGATTTGAGAACACCAACTTAAGGCTAAGGTTGGTCCACACGTTAGCAAGATGGAAAACCAATTTCGTACCATCAGTGAAAAACAACCTGCATTCAGAAGAGATCCATTACCACAAAGCACCCGTGAAGTAATTTGAAAAAAAGCAGCTGATTACCGATCCACATTTTGTCCATTAAAAATCCCTTTGTTATTCAGATTTGAGTTAGGTACTGATAGTCAGATACAACAGTACTACTCCAGGATCCAGCCTGTTGTTAGTTATTTTAGTCGTTGGTGTATTTGAATACAATCCTCTGAAGCTATCAGATAAAAGCTTCCCTATATCGATAACGCACGGAAGCGGACCTGTTACCCAGAATGAATTATCACTGAAAAAACGGCAGAACGTTTTACATGCTCTCCGGTTGCCCAAGCAAAGAACAACTTTATATTCTCTACTCTGCCTTTTCAAAGACAGCTACGTCAGTTTTATAAACGGTAAACTCTGAACTTCACTGACCGGAACGACCCCAGTCGTGATTATCTGAATCCAAATGACCAGTGTGTGCATATTCTTACATACGGTATTCGGCGAAATGCATACGGTTTATGCACACTGGGTGCGGGTACAGAAAGTATAATGAGCCGATAGAAGAAAATTCCAAAGCGCTGGAAGTGGTGCTAAAAATCGATAGTTTGCTTCTTTTTGGAACATATGTCAGACGCACATCAGATCATCCACAAGACCACTAGACAGCAGCATGACAGAAGCATAGCGTCAATGAAATATAGCGTGATTCGATAGCGTAATCCTGTTTTAGAAATTCATATCAGTTACGTCAGTCATCGGAATTTCTAAGGCGGTCATCATAATCTAGTAGATTTTAAGGAGAGTCATGCAACCGAGAACACTGAAAAATGGATATGCTTGTTTGCCATCAGCTTCTGGATTCTCAGATAATGAAGTAGTCAGTACGATGATGTATCTTCACGTCAGCAATTTCGATTGTACCGGATGTGGTAAGGTACAAAAGCAGTTTCGAAACACTAGCATGTGATACACTTCACGCTGAGGCGAACAGACCAAGAATGAGAATTCGGAACTTAAAACCTAAGGCTGAGTCAGGACAGATAGGAATGAGAATTCAAAGATCATATATTCAACTCCCTCATGTTTTTACCGTCCGTGTGGTTTGCAGTGGTTTGGTTAAATCTGTGATGTTCTTACTATCGAAGACACTAGCTCAACATTTGAAAAGGCCCAATCGAAAGAATTTGTTGTAAGACAGAGAATGTACAAACTGGTCAGTGGGATCCTGTCAGTGTCGCTAGTTGAAAACATCGCTTAATTTTCATTGGGCTTTGTTATTACTTCTATCAACCGAGCTAATCGACTTGCGTTCAGATGCTTATTTAAAAACGTTTTGATAAGGGTGAGCCGGATGCAGCTAGCTGAGTTCAAATGTATGTATTTGACTAGTTTTTTATCAGTTTCTTCCAACACCTGGACATCAAATATATCAGACAATGTAGAGTTAACTTATTCACTCGCCAACTGGCAAGCTTGTGGTATGCAGAATTTACAAACCAGCTTCAGAAAAGCACTGTCGTTTTGTATGGTTTTGATGTTTACCGTGGGACTGTCTAGGTACCGGTAATCTTCAGTTGACTATAAAGTCTTTCAGGTAATTGTCCATGCAATATTAACATATAAATTTGCATCGCTGTCTACTTTCCCAGTAATATGTTATATTCAGCCGTTTTGTCCAATTCGAAATTTTGTTGTTCTTCAAAGCGACGTTCATTTTCTGTATACATTCGCTCATATTAATCAGGAAAAACCGCGGTTTCCTTCTAGTCTGTAATACAGTAGGCGATGCATCTCCCTCAAGTTTTCACACTTCCACAATTCTCCTGAAACCTTTAGTTCTGCTGATACAACTTGGATAGAGGTGTCCGTTAAGTTTGCACTGAACTAGCTCGTTAAATTACAAGGCATGAGGTACTCGTTCATGTTCAAGTACATATGCAAACTGGTTCCCAGCAATGAAGCTGTTAACATATTTCGTTGGCATTCTGAATGGCAACCCAAACGAATAGAAGGTCAAATGTGACAACAAAATGCCTGTGTGCACGAACAGAACTGTCTTTAAGAAACATGATCACGACAGATTCCAAAGAAAGGCAGCTTTGTAGAAACTGAAAGGTTCCGACATCAGTTCAATCGACCAAAGTACAAATCTTCCATGATCGCAAGCGCAGCCTGGTTAACTATTCCACTCCCGGCGTTGCCCACCAGGTGCAGTTTCACTGACATATTTTGGTGGTACAGAGTGACAAGTTCAATGAATAGCGGATTAGGCCCGGAAACGGTTGAAAAGTTGACTTTACAACAACCTCAAACTGGTGAACCCGCTGTTCGAAACGTCGCCTAATAGGTTTTTGAATGCACCATGGCAGTAGGTATGAAATATTGACCTCGTTAGCTGATTCGTATTGTTATCATGCTATCAGAACCCTGTATAAATGGTTCCCAACTTAGCTAATTGAAGCAGCCAGCCGGGACGCTGTGATATTTAAGTCGTAACACTCTGTAAGGATCTACATTCTCCACTCCTTATCTGCACCTATGTTCCGTAGATATATATATATCTATATACATAGTCTACAAGCCTTATGACTGCTGTTGGGGGAAATAAACGAATTATTAACATGGCTCAAAATATTTTGTATCTGCCGTGTCGAAGCAATATCATTGAGCCTGGCGTCCCCGTAAGGTACGGACTTATGGCTATCATATTTTGAAAGGACTGTTTAAGATTGGGAATCTTGCTAAGGTTGTTTCAGTACCCTGACCATAATTTGGAGAAGACAGGAACGTTACTTGAGTTTTACGGGCTAAATAAATTGAGAAGAAGTTGTATGAAACAGTTTCACGCAGTCGGTTTAATAGTTAAACACCCGCATATCAAAAACGAGCGCTACTGAGTACACCATTCACACAGGCAAAATGAACCTGTACTCAGAGTAATCTTGAGGAGGAATCAGACTTGATCACTTCTGCACTGCAATCTAATGGTTATCCAAACAGTCTCATGGAGGGGCATAGTAGAACGAAACTGCTTTCCGATCAGATGGTCGTTGTGAGAAAACGATGGTTTATATAGAATTGTCTTCTGAAGGTGATTACAGCATAAGTCATATAGCACAGAGACTGATGAATGCGGTCAGACGAACGTTTAACGCAGCAAAACTCTGGGTAGTAACTCAGACCCAGAAGCTGCCTGTGCCTTCAGTCAAAGGAGATCAGTCTGCTGGTGCCAGCTCAGGTTGTGTCTACCAATGTGTATGCAACCGCGAAGGAGGTTACAAGGGCAGAACCTGAGTTCCGGAATGAAAGAACATTTGTCTAATTGATTGCAGAACCCTGTATTACAGAAGAACGGCAGTGTTGTTGAAGTGCACAAGCAACCAATGTCCGTAGTCGCAAGAAACGTGCTGAATACCGGTCACGTTATCGACCCGGTTTGTGCGTTCCAAATCCTGTTACTTCACTCCAATCCAAGATTCTTGTGTTTTGCTGCGGTCATCGCAGTCAACCGACTAAAGCCAGTCTTGTGTGTTCGGAAACAATTGTTCATCAATTCGACTCATACCTGAACTTGGTCAGTGTGAGATGCTCGCATCCACCCTTTCTCGTGTTCTAAATGTTTCGTGTAAATAATAATTACATCTGATGATTACTATGAAACAAGGTAGACAACACAAGTAAAAATGAAAACTCACTATAACTGTAAAAGTAACTGCGATATTTGTATTCAGTTGGTGTGTGTGCCATAATTGTTTTCATGTAACATTAGATGTTAAAAGCGTGCAGTAGTTCACTTTGCACAAAATATCTCGATTCCCATCAATAAAGACTGATGGTAAAATTTAACGTGCAGTCCCCACGCATGAGTAATGGACAGAGTGAGTAAGTCATACATCTCTTTACTTTCTCCCATTTTTCTGTGATAAGTGGCATCATTATGGGAATTTACTGGAAGCGCAGGCTCTATCCTCATATTTCAGGTTCTGATATATTCGTGTTAGACAGATCTAAAACTGCTTGTAATGTTTTAATTTGGGAACAAATATAGCCCGGCTGATCTGTGCTGAACTTCTATAGTTACACATGTTTATCCCTGAAATGTCTCCTCAAAGCACGCAGACTTTCAGAAGTATTCCTTAGTTGGCGGAAAATAGTGGTCAATCTCGGTGCCAGGAAGAGTGGAGCTCAATGGCGACAATCCAAGCCCCTGTGATTTGCATGGAAAAACAATCAATAGCTGCGCAAATGGTAAAAGTTGCGACTGAAAAATGCGTTGATTTTCGTCGTTCTACACACTGAGATAACAACAAAACGAGACAAAAGTCACGGTCTACCGTCCATCTCAAGAAAGGCTACCTTTTCCGGTTGTTTCACAATTTACTCCTGATTGAATGTTATGTTGTAGGACCGGTGAAACCGCCACAAGGTCTGTTGTTGCAAAGTGAAATATCGTTCACCTAAGAGGTAATTTAGCTTAATACATCGAGCAGTTCTATTATATAACAATCATTAGGCGTGCATTAACCAACCCGTTTAAAAGATCTAGTCCACACACCTGTTTTGAAAATTCAGTGTATATCATTTTCATTTCAGTGACCGTAATTTTTAACCCCAAATTTTACCGCATTTCTAATTGTCTTTTTCTATCAGGCTATGTTAGGCAGGGTAAACAGCCTAATCGTTGAGTCATTAACCCAGACTGAAAGGTCAGCTACTACTTCCAGCACTCAGAAATGTCCTAATTGTTAAGATATAAGGAACTTGAGAGTAATCTTCAAATACTTGAGAGGTTTGGAATAAATTCCGTTTTTCTTAACCGGTTCTGCAAGTAGAATTGACTCCGATTAAAACAAGTTGTCTTACCAAAAACCTAACACCGAAGTGTGCAGTGTGACAATACTCTTGCAAGATATATGTGTCTGAATACATCCTAAATGTAGTGCGTGCGATTCGTACAGTAAAGTTCTTGTACTCTTCAGGGTCATGTTGCACAACTAGATTTAAGAAGGACGAATATGCATTGAACAGCTTGTGACTTACTCGAGTTGGTGCATTTTGAACGGTCTTCTATGTAAGGTTTTTTACCTTCGTAGTTTCCTCTAGGTCAAAGAACAAAAAATATTGATGCAAGATGAAGGATGTGGTTCACATCGATATTTGAAGAATGAATTATATGTTACCATCGGCGTGTAAGTTTTAAGAAAAATGGCCATTCGACGATTTCATCGGGCTTAGAAATGACACAATTACCCAGCAACGTCGCCAATATATTGTAGTGTTAAGTGATTGTGTAAGGTAGGTTATATGTTTACTACTGCGTGACCAACGCCTTGTAATGGAAGCTTACAAAACGGGCATCTTTCAAAAGTTGGACAGTTTGAGTGTTACAGTGTGACAGTTGATAAATGAACCCGACTCAACATACAGACCCTTATTTACTGACCCAGTTATTCGTGAATAACGAACCTGTATCCAAAGGATACAAAATCCGAACTTTCTACAGGAGCAGTGTGCAGTTATTTCGGGGGGCACACCTTCTTCTACGCTAATTATCTTGCAGGAATGGATACACTTGTCACAGACAGCTTAATAGTGGGAAGCGCACAGAATTTCAGATTATTGTGGTTTCAGAGGCAAAGGGGGTATCGTAGCCAGCAAGTAATATAACAAAACCCCATAGTTCGAAAACTGCCATTATGTTTGCAGTTATGTTCCTCAGCAAGTAGCCCACAGGCTAACGTCTTACAGTCGCTACACCCACTAGCAGATTCCCTTATATATGATGGAGCAGTTTTCATAAATGTCCTCACAGCTAGACACTTTACCGAACTGCCAGCAGAGAAACGTGTAACCAGCCCGATCAACATCAAGTTCAAGAATTGGGTCGCGCAAAATACAGTTCCACATGATTTATTGTCAATACCACTGTCGACTTAAAATACGTGCTGGTCGTTGAACTCAATCTAGTTCCTTCCAAAATGGTCCAACTCACACGGGAAACCAACAAACCGGACAGTAATGACGGTGGGCGCCAATGGCCCGCAATTACGTCATCTTCTTGCGAATTCAACTGTTCAACTTCTTTCACTTTTCCCCATTGGCACCTGTTCCAAGTTTGGTGTTACTCCATCCTACTGCGTACAAACGCAACCTAAAACCGTTGTCGTACACTCTACAGGCCACTAATCACACTGTCTTACAGACCCACGGAGAGAAAATACACACCCTGGACCTCAGTCTCCTCCGACAATTCCGCTAGATCTTTACCATTGCAGATGTGCAGCCTCTAATTATACATTCTTATTGATTTTCCCACCTCCCTTGAGCTCGTGTTGGATGTAACGAGTCGGAAACTGCTGCGCAGCACTGAAGCTTTTAACGCCCACGGAAAAGCCACGCCGATTAATTTAATTGGATCAAGTTCGGCCTTATCAAACAAAAGTTTAGCAACGCTACTTCGACTGTTCGTACACCTTATCAATCTGTCAGGCTCACTGTCATGAGTGAAAAGCGGCTAGTCAATTTCTCTATGATCACTCATGGAAAACTTGCCCATTCGTGTTAGCCAACGTAGGTCTCCAGGTATTGGACGGTTAGATACACTTTCGATCAGTGAGGCTGCATCAATGAAATAGATATGTAACTCACGCGGGGCCGTAGTTACAAACTAAGAAGCGGTCATATCCAGGGCACTTAGCTACTCCACATCCAATATGCGTAGAATCTGTCCAGACCATCTGTAGTAAGTAGAAGGGAAACGAAGATTGACTCAGTTACAGAAATTTTTTCATTCTTAATAGACATGTTGCAATCTTTCACACTAATTTTATAGATAGTTCAGACTGACCTGACTGCTCGCAATGCAGGCGAAGCTCGTGAGTTTTTCTAAATATTTGCACGAACCGGTATTGTTAGGTACACTACTAGCTTCTGGTACATTCAAACATACTGTTGCAATGGTCTCCTGTGCAGAAGTGTCCTGTTGCTGGCAGTTCGTTCCTTACTGTTATCTGCTGTAAAACCAACAGTTAAAAAAATGAGAAAGATTACTGTTCGCGTTCATTGACTTGACATTTTGAAGACATCGTGGCGTTCGTCGCAAAAAATGCCTTCCAAACGACTGCTTTTAGCCTACTAACTACATGGAAAATATTCGGTTCTAAAAGACGTTTTATCAGCCGCTGAGGATTGTACCTAAGTTGTACTCTCTTGCGACTACAACGATAGTTTGTAAACTCAGTGTAACCTTCACTTAGCATGGTTTACGAAAGTGCTTACTGTAGTACTTTCAGCGGTTTAATAGTTCTGTTGGTTCGGTATGGTAGAAAGTTGACCAATATTTATCGCGTGACATATAACTGAGTGCATGCTTGTAAGTCCAAGGTCTCCTAACGACCGGTTGAACTTTACGTTGGTAAATTCTGCCAACTACCTCAAGCTTCATCCTTCTAATTGTTCACGCATATTTTTGAGAACCTTTTGTATAGCATGACGGTCACAACGCTCAGTCTCATAAACTCGGATTTCACTGCCGCCAACGTTCACAACATTTTATGCATTCTGTTCTTCTGGCAACGTATAACACGTCTGCTGGAAATTTATGGACAGAGGTCGCACATGTTTTCATACAACCATATTATTCCGAATGATAATATTCGAGGGTGTAGATCGCGTTCTGTCTTCAACTTAAAACCATACATAGAGCACAGTTGGATATGCAGCTGGATAAAAATTATAATTCACTGCCAGAGTTAGGAAAGAGAAGCGAAGGGTGGGGCTGGTGTCTTACTGTAAAATCCAAGGGAACAGCCTGGGTTTTAAAGTGTACAGCCAGTAAACGGTCCCGTCATCAACAAACGGTCCAATACTGTGTGATGTGCAACCTAGGAAGTAACTTCCTTTGCCATGATTTTTACTGTTTTACTGACTGTTTTCATCTCATTTGAAGTTGAGTAGAAATATTCTAACACAGGCCATTTCGTATGTTTATCCGCCGTCTAGCTTACAGTAAACCTCCAGTTCACTTCCTCAAGTTCCATCGTTCAGTTCCCCATGTGAGGCCGAACTGTAGACATCGCCAACAGACGTTAACACATGCTTCAAACTAATAGAGACAGCACTGGTTACATTTACAAGGAAGGTCTGTTGGAGGAACCAGGAATGTCACAAACAGATTAGCAACATTTGAACCATTAGATTTATTAGTCTTATCAAAGATTAACTTGTTCTGAACGAATTTGAGGTCAGTCAATTATGTGCTAGCGTTTAGGAAGGTCTACATCACAGAAACGTTTGGACTGTCTTGGAGTACTGATACCAAGCCATCACGTCTGTCTACAAACAATGAATCACTGTCAAAATAACACGCATGATATGGTGTCCTAGCTAGGATCGATTTAAGATTTCACAAGACGGCATTTTTCACAAAGCACAACCCAACTAAATGTTGTCATCGCGAAGTATATACGCCAGCTACGCGCATCAAACAGGATTCACTTATAAATCTAAAACTAACTACCGAGGGCTTCAAAGTACTCAGAATGCATTCTTATCTAGAATGATACCTAGCATTTAGCGTATTCCCAACTAACTACAGGTATCTGGGGAAATACTAACCACGGTCATGGTAATCCAAGTGCACAGGACCTCTATTAATTCATAAGAGGATCAACAACGGTTAACATTTCCACAGTTACACTTCAGCTATGCTGATTAGTAGACAGATATTGGATTTGCTAAATTGCGATCAGGCCAATTTGAGAAGAATAGTCTGAATCTATGTTCACTGTTGATTCAGGTAAGATGTTCGAAACGCTAATCGATCAGCACACGCTTAATAATCAGGAGACGCTGTACCTATATTGGCCGCTTCAATAAAACGGACCGACGTCCTCAAACGGATCTGCGTATTCCCGTCTGCTTTTATTTAGTGGCCTTAAGTACGGTTTACCAGGTTATCTAAAAGCTGCCGGAGTGTTCCATCTTTTGGTACCAGTTGGTTGCCCGCCGCTGTTTTACTGTAAATTCACTTCATCTCATACAACCGAGAACGATGCATTTTTATTAATGAATCCCCAAAACACATTTACTCTTCGATTAACACGAAAACAACAACACTTATTTGTTAGTTTCATCAAGTGTAAGTATGTGAACATACTGGTAACCTGATCAACTGGTGAACAGATAGGCCCGTACCCAAACCTTATGCTCGTGAGTGAGAAGAGTTGGAAGTCAGGAGATATCTGACGAAGACGTTAGTAAAAGTACCAACAATTTTGTGGAGTAGTATGATCTTTTTTGGCTGATATGAATCGTTGAACGATTTGGAAGCTCCCCAGGCAATGGATATGAGCATACTCCCTCCCACAAACAAAATGCTATAGCATACATGGTTTCAGAGGGAAACAACTGGGACAGTGGAGCAATTCGTACTTTTAAAAGTTGCGATTTTAATCATTCATTCTGAAAACCCACCTGCGTATAGTGTCCGCAAATATCCCAGCATCCGTTCGTCGAATGGTCATAAGATGTATTTTCGTGTAGCCAACTAAGAACACCACTGTGAATTGTGTCAAAAATAGAATAACGGAAATGAAACGGATCAGTTTATCTTGGTATGTATGGCTGAACCGGTGGTAAAATTAAATTTCCAGATGTTGGCTGGTCTGACTGAATGTTCTGATTGTAATATGCACATGTATGATAACCGTTCCCCACTACCTCTTAAATACCAACTTTGTGTTTACACTTGTACATAGATCTAACGAGTCAACACGTGAAAAACCAGTGTAGCTCTATGAATGTTACAAATTTTAAAGAAATTTCCGTTAACATACAAGTTCAAAATAGGCAGGTGACATATTGGCAATCGTATCTTAACCCGATAAAACCCGAACAGCGTTTGCATTTGTGAGCAACTTCTAAATTCGCATGTACTTCTAAGTCACCCCCTTCCCTGAACTATACTCCATATTCGAGTTATCCTCATTGTTTTATCTAGTTGGTGAGATATATCAAAGGCGTTAAAGTACACCAGAGGTTGCAACTGTGTTGAATCATCTCATATTGATACTAAGAATCTGCGAAGGCAATGGCTTGCCCAACTCCATCAAGCTGTCGCTAAGTTAATACGGTTGTTCTGTACAGATTAGTTGCACACTGAGGCAAGCACTTTCGTTTGTACAAAGTCAATCAAGTCGAAAACTTTCGAGCAGTTAACATGAAATTTACAACAACAGAGAACGGTTCTTTGGATACCGTTTGTATACAAACGTAATTATCCCCCCAGCTGTCCAGAATTCCCTGTGCGTCATGTACCGTAATGGGTACTGTGGGAAGCTAGATCGTCCCAGGAAACCACGGCTTGGAGTCTAAATCCGGATCGTAGCAAGTATATGCACTAGTGGTAAAAGATAACTATGCCATAACATTAATAAACGACATGCTTTCGAATAGTGTCGACGAGAAATGAAGTTCATCCTCGGCGCTTTTAAGAACAGGCTATGGATGCATTTTTATAGACTTCGTAAATTGAATACGGCAGTCTCATATTACAAAGCACTACAGTCACAACGTTGAAATTCGCTATCCGTCAACAACCAGTTGACCAATGTTGTTTTTCATCAATCCATATTCGCGATTTTCAGGTTTTCATACTGGTTAAGGTTTCTACCCATTCATCACTAACACAGTCAAGAGTAATTGCAAGTTTTTGATTAACCCTCTGAATAAGTTACGGGAAGTATCGAACTGTCCAACCAATCTATTGCTCTGCAAACTCGTTTAATTTGCTGCATCCTGTTAACACGATGAACAGATTCTCAGTTTTTGTTCTTCGGTTTCTACCGCCAACCACGCAACAATACTCCAAAAAC
>QNGE01009203.1:0-13577 GCA_008508345.1 Paragonimus westermani | reverse complement strand
GAAAATAAACCAAATCTCCGACTACTCATCAGCAATCTAAAAAACGAATCAACAAAGTGGCCATCAAATCACAAGCAATTTCCTGAATCTATCTGATACAAAGCCGAAGAGACAAAACGCTGCGACTTTGTTTAGGTAACATAGGAAAACATACGTGTTTCAGCTATTCCGTGTTCGTATGGCTGATCACGAATAGGAACAGTTTCATTCCGAGGGATCTGAATGGGACAGAACAGGAATGACAAAGGAATTCAGCTAATAAGAGTGGAAGGGATGATTGACACAAACTTCGCAGTACAAAACCGGGTAAATACTTACGTTTTCCGGAGAAGACGAAGATGATGGAGAGGTTGACCTCTTAAACGTAGAATCACCTAGGTTCGGATGTGATTCTAAAGTAATGGTAGAAGATGGATGTAGCGAAGTCATTTGTTCGATTTCCATATCGGAATGGGGTGCATCGTCCAAAGGTAACGCTGTGATAATTGCCCCAGAGGCCATCGGGAATGTGTTCAATTGGATTGTGATGCGCTTACGTACACTACTTGTGGAGTCTTTGGACACAGGCGAAATAGGAGAACTCGGAGCGGTCGGGGAATTGGACGAGGTGGCGTCAGCTGGAGACGGAGAAGGTGCGGAGGAATGCAATTCCAACGGAGACTGATTTTGCGCAGAAAAAGTATCGTCTGCGGCGCTTTTGAATGAAGTGTGCTCTGGTGGTGAATTTTCTGACTTGAAGGTGTGCGGGAGATTCTCTTCTGTTTTGATCGGGTCTTTCAAAGGACAATGATTAAATGAATGATCGACTTCGAAATAGCCCCCGGTGATGAGCGGTAGTTTATGCACTTCGGATACATGAGAATCAGCGAGTTCTTTCACGGGAGTGCGGAACAAGGGACAAGTGCGACAAAAATAAATGGTTGAGGCTGAGACGGTGGATTCAGTGTGTTTTGATGGCTCGGAGCTTTTCTCGCCTACAACAAGTAGCATAACAGCACATTCTAAGTAATACACCACCAATGAAAACTGGATGAAGGAGAGGTCAAAAACACAATCGCTTTCAATTAAATTAGTTACGCCGAATCCAAGGTGTTGCGTATTATACACGAATGTATTAAAAATTGTTTATTAATACATCATTCCACTGAAATGTATTTACATCCTTTAAGTAAGTTTAATCAAGTTGACAACAACCTGTATTAGCAATACACTTGTCGGTGAACCGCGAAAGACGGCTTAATAGCTTTTTCCATATAATAATTTAAACAAACGCCAGCAGAAGCATAACTAAGTCGAACAGGTCGGACTTGAAGAGTCGTGGTCGCATTTTTCAACTTAGGATATATGTAACGACTGGAGGAAATAGATCTTTTTTAAACAGATGCTATCGTGTACAGTGTTTAAAGACGGTCTTGGGGTCTAGCCTTTTTGGGTCGAAATTTTCGCTTACAATGCTCCTTGGCGTGCCAAGTAACCTGTGCTATTATTGTTGGTGTAAAATCAATGCGGGTGTGTACAAATCAGCGCCGAATGGATATTATAAGATGTTGCTATTCTCTGAACAAAGTCCATCTTGAGGACTTAAGTGGGTTCTACGGAGTGTATTGTTCACTTTCCCAGGTCTGAGCTGGAAGCCATAGAATGCAGGTGATGAGTCGATAGAGATAGGCAATTCCATTTGAGTTGAGCAACACCTCTATGAAAAACAATGAAGGCTACCCCTGGATCATTACTGTTCATGTTGATGGGCCATTTTGATTGCTTTATGTCTATCGATAAGTTCATGCTATCCCTTATCTGATAAAACGCCCGCCATTTGTACTGTGTGATGGTAATGATCATCTCAGGTATGCCTTCGAAAAGGAAACATCTGGAATCCACCAACGCCCGATTCACAACGTAGTAGTGACAGGTAGTAAACAGTCTGACAGCTCGTACTTCCAAATGAGTAAACTCATTTTTTGGAGAAGCAGCATACACAATGTCGCAGTACCGTCAAGAACAAATACGGTAAAGATGTCTTAGACAGATGAGCAAAGAAAACGAGTAGAAAACGGACGAACGAAAACTGTTCTCACCTCCATGTCGTTTAAAGTCATCTTTTGAAAGGAGGTGAACATAAAGTGATCTGTAGGGCGCAATGAAAGCCAAATTAGCCAACTTAAGTAGTAAAGTTAAAAGCAAAACGGCCAGCTTGAAAATTTATCTGAATACGGGAGCTGCAACCAAACGAAAGTGGTGTTCTGTTTATACTACCCGAATCCGTGACTGCTCACTAGCAAAAAGAAAGATTAAGCAATGTCACGACAAAAACGATTACTAGCGGGTCACGAAACGCAATCAGCTGCATCACTCAAAAAAGGGTTCTCGAATTGCTTCTTCTAGTAATCATTGAGTGAGCTGCCTCGCAGGCCAGAAATGTCCAATTTCAAAGGTTCTGGCCGAAACATAAAAGCGCCTGCTGCACCCCAATCAAGCAAACAACCAGTGGTGTAGATTCTGTGTACTTGACGAACAGCGGATAGTCCACACGATCGAACACAGGGTATACTAAACCTCCTAGCCTAATACAGCTTACTAGCAACGATGCTGACTGTCAATCGCACGGTTGAGGGTCCGAGTCCCGAGTACCACGATTGCGCTTGTCTCTGTTATAATAGTCTAACAGTATTTAAAACAATTAGAAGTCAACGTAGTGCGAAATCTAAAGATGGACCTTCATTGTGAAACGATTTTGACGGTAAGAGCACGGCCACAAAGTAACTGGTGTTCACAAACGAATCGCTTCACGCCCACCAATGGCGGCTCAAGTAAATCTATAGAACACAATCATAAAGAACCCGATGGGCTCGAATGCCGGACACGGAATTACCTCACGTTTACTACTCAATTCGTTATGTAGAGAAAGGTAAACAGTAATAACTAGCTAGAAATTGCAAAAACAATGCATAAGTCTCGGAGCACCGTCAAAAATAGACGAGGAAGCCTAGAAATTGACTAAATGTACAGAAAAGAGAACAGTTGACAGAATAACTATGCGCGATAAAGAGGCTGAGAATAGGTTTAGTAGGTTGATCCGAATCGGTGTGCTTACATATGCCAAACCTAAGCTGATGGTGAATTACACGGCATTCCATTCAAGATAACGGACTAGCTGTTGGTATAGAAAATATAATACGGATGTAATATGTAGTAAATAAGGCAGAACGTTTCTAATTCGGTTGAAGCAAGAAAAGCATAAACCGGTATTAATGTGATCAAACGGAAAGTAATCTCAACGGTATAACTTAAAGGCAATGGAATGGTTAAAAATCCAGACAGAAACTTAAGAAATGACCAGTGCGGATGGATCGACTTACACTCAACCTTGATGATGTACTTTTTCCAAGCTGTATCCACCATAGTTCGCAACCAGGGGCAAGCAAAGTCCACGAGCCCACTAGTGAGCAATCCAAAGTAATGAATGCAAAATCCCCAATGTGAAGAGCAAAGATGTTTGGCTGTAAAAACAGGAAACAGTAGGAAAACTGGACTCGAAATTGATTAGCATCCAGTGCGACTAGTCATATGCTCAGTATGGTTTACTTATGAGTGATGGTCCGGATTTGAAAGGCGAGAACCCGGAAGGTGATGCTGTGGCGCGTTAGGGACTTTCTAATAGTATTTCAAGATAACTTTGGCTGGTCACCGGCTGTCAGTGTCAACCTACTTGCTGGTGGCTCTTCAACTCGGATTTTCCCATTTCTCGTGTTTTGTGTCCCCCTATCTGTTATGCTATTATCACCATCTATCAAGTAACTGGTTGTGTTAAACGTAACGAGCACGAGCAGACTGGACCCTGACACTGTGTGACGGCTTGCAAACCTGGATGACCTACTGGATGTGGTTATCACCTCATCAGTGTACTGCTTGTTCAAGCGGACTCGGAACTGACAGGACAATAAATATAAGCCTGGAGAACTATAACCTACCGTCTACTCAGACTGGGAGCAAAAATGATATCAATCTCCTAGTCCGGAAAAACTACTTTCTTTCAAACCTACTGCCACTTACCGTTGCTTTAAATTACAAGCATTGGCTCCCTTGATATGGTCTTGATAGCTCCGTAGTGTCCCAGCCTACAGTATATATGGAAAGAACGAAAACGGGAAAAAGTGTCAATGACTTAAATTCGGCGGCTTCTTATAGCCCGATTAACCACAAACCCTTTCACAGACCACAGTTGTACAGCACACTCGTGATATTAAAAAGTGGTCAGGGTTAGTCAGAAGCGGTTAGCCGGCTCAGATCTCAATTCGCTGCACTTCTGCGCACGTGTGGCCCATTCTGGTTGTCCAAACGACCTCTACCAACGGAGTTTCACACAAACTCGCAGTAAATGTTGCCGTCGTGTTTGACTAGACATATCAAAGCATTGTACACAGATGGATCAGAAATGGACAAAGCATCCAATAAGCATTCGCCCCGAAAATTGTAGGATAATCTGTAAAACCACTCAAACTCCCAAAATGGACCACACCGGTTGACCAAAACACTACCGCCTCAAAATATTTGGGCAGTCAAGATTGGTAAATACTTCTGCAGTAAGTATTTTTTTCTCAAGTCTCTAGTATGATCAATGAAGCCTAACGGGACAACTGAATGACGGTTCAACTATGGGCTAAGCGGCAATCATTTCGGATTGCGGAATCGCACACGGATGAGTCCCCAACAGGTACTCTTCCATCTAATTCCTTGCGGTGAAATCGTGATTCATCAATTCGCCCTTTACGAGTAAATCGACCGATGACTCCTGGTCTGTGACGGGCAACAGATCGGGCCCGACAAACTTGGGCTGGTTTTAGTGAAGTGACTGAATGAACAAGAAGTAACCGGAGAAGGCTAAGTAACCGGTCGGTATCGAGGACCAAGTAAAAAGACTGCTGTATAAACTCAGGGTAAGTGGGTATTCTGGCAGTGCCCACAAAACGGTAAGGCGAGTTGCAAGGTGTCAATCATTTCCACTTCACGTCCGAGCTAGCCGATCGATATTTCAAACCATCACTTCACAGCACACACCGCTCACCTGGCTAAAGCTTCCATCTTGATCCTGTACGCCCAATACCCCCATAGAAATAGGCGTTCAAAAGGAGCATACAAAACTGAGTGACAAGTAGACCCGCCTGTCAGATTTGTCGACGAATCGTGTTGATACTCAACCCTACAAGCGGGATTCTACGAGGACATTAGTGTTCAAAAGTAGACGACAATGGAGAATTACGTCAGCAGCCTAGTTCTAACCGATCAATCTTTTGGTCCTCCAATGTTCATACACATCGACTCTTCCAGTTGTTCAATACTGAGACCTGGGTGGAAGTGTCTAATTCGTATAAAGCTGGGCGAGCCGTTCATAACCGTCCGATCAATCTGAACGACAGATTACACGCCTATACAACACTTGTCGCCCGTACTTAATCGAAAAGTGACGCGAAGAGCAGATTTACGTAACACCTCGTAGATGTCGGAAAAATCCCAAAACCAGAAGTAACAGCACAACGAACAACTATTCGACAACCTTTCATCAAGCCAACATAACCACACAGGTCACAACAGAGGAACCGCAAAAACAAAGAAGTGAATGTTAACTAGCGACAATGAAAAAAACTACCGGATTACACATAACGAATGGCAAGATTCGAGCGAGAAGTTGACTAGATGATCCGCAGCGCGCTGGGTGAAGTGTCCGCGTGTGGATAAAATGAGCGTGACTGATCGGTGGTCATGGAATTTTCGGGCATTGGACAAAGATTCCTCAACGAGCACAGCGTAGGGTTGCGCGATTTTATAGCCATCGATCCAACTCCACCAACACAGTCAGAACAAGAGAATTATGCAACATTCCAACTATTACTGAAACAAAGTTGTCAACCGGTTTGAACTAAAACTGAGGTGTCCCAAACGAGTATTAGTCAACACCACGTGGATGAACATTAGAATGCAAACTGGACTTATAGCTTCGTCCAATAACACGAGTTCTTGTAGTCGAACGAGAAACAGAATGTTAGTTAGTACTTAAAGAAAAACAATGTACCACTTCCGCAATATAAGAGAGGTTATAACATTGATCAAGTATATCGAACACTTACGAGCCAACACTAAGATAAGCTACGTAGCTTATCCTAGTAATCACTCTAGTTAAGAAGTCAAGAGTGCAATAATGTCTTACATTTTAATCTAGAGGTGGCATTGGCAACGACTGTTGGCAGCATATTCCAGTGGGTCATTTGTTTGTGGGGAAAAGTTTGCTTAGCACGGACCCGGGACCTTAACTTGTGCAAATTCCCGTGGCCTCACAAACCGTTTTGTTCTGCAAAAACGGAGAATGTCTTCGTTAGGTCTACAGAAGAAAGGAAGCAAGTGAGGATCGGCTCGCCTCGAATTCTCCGGTACTCGAGTAAGCGAAGATCTGCAATGTTCAGCCGAGACTCGTAGGCAAAGTTTTGAAGGTCTAATACTGTTTTCGTGTCAGCCCGCTGATCACACCAGTGCATCTGTGATCTTTCTAAGACCAGCAAATACCACAGCATATTCAACTGGAGGTCGGAGATAAACCCTGTAGGGGCTTTGGGAAACTTTCTTGTCCATACGGAGGAATGTCCGCCTTGTTATGCTTAACACAGCAAAGCCCTTTGTAGCTGCCTCTTCATGATAAGATAAGTCGGACGATAGTAAACTGTCTAGACCTTTCTTGAGGCCCACTTCGGCCACCACAGCAGCTTTTTGAGCACAATGTAATGGATGTCGGTGTGCGTGTGACCTTCGTCCACTAACAACATCGGACGCCTTTCTTGCGGAGCAAACAGTCGGACAGCATACATCGTGCGAACTTTCTTAGTGGCCTATGAGTTTGAGAACTTTTTTACCCATCAAGCCGCTGGCAGACCAGTGAAACCTCCAGGTTGGTACAGTCGCAACCAAGAACAGAATGAAGAAGAACGTGAGGTGGGCACCAGCCCGCTCAGCGACACTCAAAAGCACGTATATCACAAGTACGTAGGACCGAATAAGTTAATCAGCACTCAAAAAGATGCAGGCGAAACGTTCTTCAGGAATAGCATAATAGATGAGTCGTTAGTAAGCGAGCGAGCATTCGCTGCCTGCAACTGGTTGCACGACTAAAAAAAGTGGCACTGAGTTCGTATCATGCCTCTTAGTGCAGACGTACATAGGAAGGTTGTGACTGGGATCCTTCAAAAGCCACACGATTGTTGGTCACTACAGGTGTTTATAGTGAATAAAATCCCCACCATGAGACGTACACACACTTGTAGTCATTGGTGAGGAGACACCACTCGCGTGAAGATCCTCTGACAATGTCGACGTCAGCTTGAAGAACGCTGGGATCATGGGAGTTCCAAATTTTAAGGTCATCCGCATACAGCAAGGAGTTACTTGGAGGTTACCTGTGGAAGGTCGTTGGTCGTTTTTTCGACGCCACAGATGATGCGGGTTGGCAAAGACAACTCGTGCCTTTGCTATCCTCACTGATATCTCATCAGCAGTATTACAAACTGACAAGGTAGTGCTACCCAAGTGTGTGAAACTGTCTACAGTCTCTAACGGATTGTCTGCAAGGAACAAAGTAGGAGTGGGAATGCCCCAGTCTTGAAACAGTAATTTGCACTTTAAAGGTACGGAACGCACTTCATACAAACCAGCTCGGTCCCACATCTTGTTCAGCATGGTCTGCGTGTCTTCGGCAGAAGGACTAAGTAAGACAGTGTCATCCGCATACTCCAGGCAGGTCAGCCTAGCTCCAGGAAGAAGCTCAACACCAAGCTCACTGGACTCCTCGAGCACACCTCCCAGAATTTTGTCCATGACAAAATTGAACAAAAAGGAGAATTTCGGACACTTGACGTCAGCTGCTTATAAGAATGCCGACGTTGCAAGATCAGTCGCAGGGTAAAAATGTGAACAACGCATACTTGTCCAGGTCGGAATCCTGCGTGTTCTTCGCGCATCTGACCTTCCCTGAGTTTAGTGAGCAGACGTAAAGTGAGGTTAGTGAGTAATTTGGATGCAACAAACACTAAGCGGTTCCCTCTGTGGTTGTCACATTGACTGCGAGCTCCCTTCTTGAAAACAGGAGCTACTGTTGCTAGGCTCCAGAGTCACTTGTGCTTTCAATGGAGGGCTATCTGGAACAGGATAACTGACTATTTGGGTCTCGTCGTTTGCATGATCCAGTTAAAGCCAGATGAACCGTTCTTCAAAATGTTCAGCCCTTTTGCCAAGTCGGCCTGATTGACAGATGATAAGTGAACTATCTTCTTCGCATATAGTCTCACTTACACCCACTCGACGGCAAATACGACCACAACTAAAAAGAAGCCTTCTGCCATTCCCAAGTGAAAGGGCCCTTTCCGTCTCTTTCGACTGTGCGAGCTTTTAGTTAGCTTGGGTTTGAGTTCTCGACGGTCGTCATATTCAGAACTAGGTATGTTCACGAGGTTTGTCGACGTGACAACTGAACTGTTCCTTCGGAACATACCTCTTCACAACCTACTTTCATAGCTGCTGCGATTTGTTCCAAGTGTTTGTTAGAATCTCTCACCTGACACGAACTGGTCAAACTGTTCGCCAATGCTTCCTAGTACGCGTTCTTTACACTCTCCTCGCTTGAATGCCAGTTATTTGTCTATCACTCAGGAGTGTGCGACCTCTGGGAAAATGACAAAGCAAAACGGGCACGCATAACAGCATGGTGCAGGTCTAAGTGGTTATTCCAAAATNAGATGAAGATCTGGCCAAGGGGCCTTGTTACCCCCCGGTAGCTTTTGCTCCAGAGTCACTTGTGCTTTCAATGGAGGGCTATCTGGAACAGGATAACTGACTATTTGGGTCTCGTCGTTTGCATGATCCAGTTAAAGCCAGATGAACCGTTCTTCAAAATGTTCAGCCCTTTTGCCAAGTCGGCCTGATTGACAGATGATAAGTGAACTATCTTCTTCGCATATAGTCTCACTTACACCCACTCGACGGCAAATACGACCACAACTAAAAAGAAGCCTTCTGCCATTCCCAAGTGAAAGGGCCCTTTCCGTCTCTTTCGACTGTGCGAGCTTTTAGTTAGCTTGGGTTTGAGTTCTCGACGGTCGTCATATTCAGAACTAGGTATGTTCACGAGGTTTGTCGACGTGACAACTGAACTGTTCCTTCGGAACATACCTCTTCACAACCTACTTTCATAGCTGCTGCGATTTGTTCCAAGTGTTTGTTAGAATCTCTCACCTGACACGAACTGGTCAAACTGTTCGCCAATGCTTCCTAGTACGCGTTCTTTACACTCTCCTCGCTTGAATGCCAGTTATTTGTCTATCACTCAGGAGTGTGCGACCTCTGGGAAAATGACAAAGCAAAACGGGCACGCATAACAGCATGGTGCAGGTCTAAGTGGTTATTCCAAAATACACGATAGTCTTTTACTGGCTGAGCAGAGTATATGACCTAGATCACAAACGGACGGTCGCTGAGGGGATACTGATACAGCTAACGCCTAGTGAAGCAAATGAATTTGAAAATTACGTCCATCAGATAATGGCCGAAAGACGAGAAAAGAAGACATTGAAGCTTCGAAGGCAACTCGACCCAATCAATCCCAGGTTCGAATTTCCAAGAAATCCTGAACGGTACGTACATAGTTTTTCTTCTTCGCTCTTAGATAAAGTTGCTCCCGATGTATTATCGCTAGGACCGAAATTCTGTTGTCCTAAGATTTAGACAGTTTGTTGGGAAAAGCACTTTTTCCCAAAAATCTGATACTTCCCAGTCGTTCATGCCACAGAAGGAGGTTGACTTGAGGGACCCTTCCCCGAGTGTCTGAGTCAAAAGTCTGACCTACGAGACAGCAGGGTACAGGGTTTTCATGGGGGACCCCACCTGGAACCAGCGATTCAAGAGTCTGGCTCACCTGGTAGTGACGGGCCTGCCTAGCCCAAGGACGCAGTGAATAAGACAATAATGTCTGATTCCCGGCACTGCTGAGCTCACTGGATGTATTCGAAACTACATCAGGCTTCTGAGTGATATCGGATATTTTCCGACCGCACTGGGTAATAATAGGCCGGCGTTCACAACCAACCGTTGGAAGATCAGAGTGTTCTTTGTTTAGGGATACCCTTCCTAACCCCCTTCTTTCTGATACGTAAGACAGCAGTGTCGCAACTATTAAAATGGTTCTGCTGTATGTCCATAGGATCGTGCCTCGCTATCTAAACACTTCTACGTGGTCAGTAATGCGACATACAATCCTAGGATTGCATGTGCTTTTTGTCTGACCGCTCCCCTTTGGCTTCGCCTATATGGTTGCATCTGGAAGGACCGCAATCCTAGCCAGCATAGCCCTCCGAATCGATGCAGTGCACAAGCCTGATTACCACATCAAG
Organism: Paragonimus westermani; assembly: GCA_008508345.1. Classification (NCBI taxonomy): domain Eukaryota; kingdom Metazoa; phylum Platyhelminthes; class Trematoda; order Plagiorchiida; family Troglotrematidae; genus Paragonimus; species Paragonimus westermani. Next base: position 3,150 of record QNGE01009203.1, on the reverse strand, counting down.
GTAGCAGTAGCGGGTTACGAACATACAGCAGGATAGCAGTATAGGTCAGGTTGGAGTTTAAGAGTAAATCTTCTACATCGCTGATCGATAGTTGTGCTTTTAGAAGTGGTTGCTGCAATGTTTATGTCGGTCGGTTGAATGCAAATGATGTAGTTGTATCATAGAAGCGATGTAATTATCTTTAAGTATGTCGGTTACGCCGTGCGCTACAGAGTTAACCTCCTCGTTTGCTTGACTTAAGGACAAGACTGAGAAGATTTTCACGCCTGTGACTTTTGGAAAGGAAGATTCTTGTCTTTTTTGCGCCAGTTCGAGCACTTCAGATCGTGCTGAGAAGTGATTAGGGTGGATTTTTGATTTGCATGAATTATGAACTTTGGTGAACCCATCGATTTCCCAACATTTACCGGAATGCCGATGTGTCGATGCAGTGCACATTCCTGACCACCACATCAAGCTTGCCAGGCCTACTGGCTTGTAATTTCCCACAGCTGATTGAGGACCCTATTTGAAGAGAGAAATGATGGCGGTTTCCCGTTAGTTCCCTGCGACTATACCTGTATGCGGTTTGAGGTTGAAGAGGTAGGCGAGTCAACGCCGTTTACTTCCTACGGTTCAACTCGGCCATCGCCCGCTCAACTTCGTGGAACGTAACTCTCTTCCACCCTGATCACATTCTTGGAGTTAGAGTGATACTGAGACACTCCATTATTCGAGCCACAAACAACGGAACTTAAGACACAAACGTCCATTACACCTTTATCAGCTGCTATGATTTCTCTGTTATGGAGAAGTGTGGTTAGAATTTTCCTTCCTAGGAAGGGCCTGACTTGGACATAACCGCAAAACCTCTTCCGGTTCTGCACAACGTCAGGTAGTAGATTAAGTTCACATAATACACGAACATTCCTTATTATTCTACCTGCCTTTTCTGATACCCTGTGTGACAGTTGAGCATCCGTAAGAACCACTGATGTACTGCTGTCCACGGTGATGATGACATACACTTTTCAAGCCCGCATGCACCTGAAACAAATTCATGGCCTCCGTCCTTTTTCTGAAACTCTGTTTTGCGGAACGTTCTTCTCTGTAAGAACCTGAAGGTTACGTTGGTAGCTTATCTGTAGTGTCCTCTGTGAAACCCAATGGGCTCTACGTTATCCTGTCTGATTCCACGACCAGCCTCACATGGTCGATTCGATAGTCAAGCGGCACTTAGTACGCCGGCGTTGTCGAGAGAGAACGTTTAAGCGAGAAATAAATCACTCAGTAGTCGCTCTTCCTCAGTTGTGCTGGTGGAGACGTGAGTATGGTAGCGCTTCATTGATGAGTTATAATCCGCTCTAGCGTCGGGGACATCTCGTCTTATCGGAATCTTACGGCCACACATGTGTAAATTTCCAGTCACTGGTAAGGTCAAACCACTTGCGATTGAAGCCTTTTCTACCCACAGATCCAAACGGCCAGTTGATTTTCAGTTCATTGAAATCTTCCAGAACCAGTGGGCGACGTCCCGACTGACGCATCGCCCGGAGTTATTTCAGCAACCTTTCATCCTACCCAGATGTTGCTCCAGTACTTCGATATTACCCAATACTACTCAGTAAGGATCGATATGAAGAAGACTGGTGCAGTTTGAGTGCTCAAGTAACTGCACTGAAAGTCCAACGAACATCAGCAATAGGGAACCACTTCCAGCTGCACAGTTACGGTCGTCGCAGTGTCACTGGAGCTCACATAACTAACCTCCTAATTCGAGTTCTTCCTTGAGCTATGCTTCGCTTAGCACGCAATAATACAGACAGTCATGGTTCGGTAAGCTGTATGCACTCGCTGGCATACTTTTCAAATCTAGCAAGCTGAACATATGATGCTCCAGAGGTTTTGTTGCACCTAACCTCTGTGGATAGGTCCACTTTTGAACATGTTAGACCCGACCAGTGCGAGACATTTTTCGCCTCGGTTCAGCCAGGCGATTTTAGTCGGCTTCGTGGCAGCGATTTGTGCCAACACCCTCGACTTTGATTGCCGAATGCCACGTACAGTCCAGCTTCATGATTCACTGTATGGTTTACAGCGATTTCAGCGACTAACGCGGGATCAAGGTTACATCAAATCACCCGGTCTCAGTCAGTTTGTTTCAACATCCAGCGGGCGTAGGTTGACCTGAATGGCAACAGTTGAAAACAGTGTAGCGCCTCTCTTTGGTGTTGCGTTAAGCACTGAAAACAGGGTAAAATTGCAAGTGTCTTATTGCAAATTAAACACCACCCACAATCGATCACAGTTTTGGCATTCAGACAAGCCTTTCGACTAACCGAATTCGAACAGACGCACTAGACTCGAGTTTTGGTCTCACTACGGCTCATCAGCAGTGCACATCCTTGTCCGCATCATAGCTTGCACTCACACCCTCGTGGTTGTGGAGCTAGCGTGTTAACCACAACGCCAGCAACCCCACAATAGACACGACCGGATAATCAAATCCAAACGCTCAGCCATAACCTTGCATAAATAGTGTTCAGCTTGGTCGATCATTTCAAAAGGAGTTAGTAGAATGGCTCTGTTCTATTCAACCGAAAACGCCGTGATCAGAACTTCTGTTAGGCTGAAGTTTGGATTTAGTTATTCGAACATGCCTATTTTGAGGTTAATGCCGTTGTGGTTATAATGCTAGTCCCACAACCACGAGGGTCAGAGTGCAAGGTCCAATGTGGACACCGATTTGCGCTGCTGATGAGATGTAATGAGACCGAAACTCGAGTCTATTGCGTCTATTCGAAGTGAGCTAGCCGAAAGGTTTGTATGGGTGCAAAGGCTGCGGTTGATTTTGGATAGTGTCCAATTTCAAACAACCTAAATCCCCGAAGTTCTATTGCTAGCTGTAGTAATTAGAGGAGAATCTATCACTACTTTAAAACAATCACTAGTGGCACACAACGAATTCAGACGAAAGGTCCAACGGTTAACGAGAATTTCGCCTGAGATCCATCCAGGGATGAAGCATGTAAATCTCATTGTCATGGCCCTATTGTTCTCTATCAGCCACTAGAACAATGAACTGCTCCGTGAGTCCTATGCAAAAAGAAAAGTGTGTGTTATGAACCGCGTGGGTTGGCAATTGATGCAAAATCACTAACGCTCAGCGTT
>QNGE01009202.1:0-13584 GCA_008508345.1 Paragonimus westermani | reverse complement strand
CTGGAAAGTCTATCTGAATGCGAAGGCTGCGATCAAATGTTCAACTTGAAAATATAGTCACGTCGTGAATGTGCCACTCGTCTTAAGTAGAATTTTGTGTCCATGCCGGCGATACGATTTAACTCCGATGCAACCGGCTAGACTCTCATGAATATCCAGGTGTGCTGAGTTTCTGACCAGAATATAACGTCATGGGATTGAAGGTGATCGTCAAACATACTTGAAGAATCTGCTAATAATAATCCAGTAGTATACACTTCGTGCGCTGTAATGCCAACTTGTCCAGAAACCACACACTGATTTTTTTTACTAAATGGTTTTTTTAAACCAATTGCAACCGGGCTCATAGTTTCTACGTCCAAATCTATAGAACATTCTCACAACATCCTTGCCGATGCGACTGCTTCGCATACTCAACAGGAAACCATGTCTGACAAAAAAGGAAGTTAAGACAACTTTTGAATTTTTGCGCTGAATCGTAAGGTACATTTTGAACACGAGCACAAACTATTCGTCTGCTGTTACGTAAAGATGTGTAAAAGCGAAATTAACAAAAGAATTTCAGATAAGACTGACAGTAGAAGGAAGTGGGCACAACCCTGCTCTCTCATCACTTCGACTAAAACACTCTTAACGATGTCAACGGAATCGACACACTTTAATTTGGAGTAATGTGTTTTACAGTAGAGGACATGTACCGGATCACCATGGCTAGATAACTCTTAACGACTGTACTCAAGGGAAGAGTAGATGAGTGCGGACTTTGAAATAGTTAGTTTCCTTAGAAAGTTAGAACAGAACATTCGGATTACGGAGAATGGTAGATGTAGGCATGTCCTGCTGACACATCGGTGACAAAATTGTAACAATATTAACCTTTTTTGTCAAGAAGTTAGGAAAACGAAGTGAATGTTCAGCCAATGAGCTGTAAAAGGTAACTAAGTTGTGGACAGTATTTCGGAGATCTAGATTATTGCAAACTTGACACCAGCCACTAAAGTTGCTAGGTCTAGAGAAGGGTCACACACGATCAATTGTTTCTGAGCATACAAAGCCAGTCTCAGTCAGCTAATTGTGACAGCCTCAATAAACTTGAAAGACCTCGGATTATATTATTGTAATCGGAATCTGAATGTACAAACTGGGTTGTTAATGTGACCAGTAGCCAGGACTTATCTAGCGATTGTGACATTCGTTGTTTGGGTGCTTCAACGGCAACGCCGGTCTCTGGTAAGGCGGGCTGCTGCACTCATTTAGACAAATGGCTCTCGGTTCCGGAAATCCTGCATCTCCCAGTCTTGCTTATGTAACCGTTTCTACAGTCATAACCAAAACAATAGTTACAACCTGAGGTCGCACCGACAGGCTGATCACTCTTGTTTGAAGGAATAGACAGTTTGTGGGTCCAAGGTTGCACATGAACGTTCAGATGGTCTCACCCGAACTTTCACATCAAACTTCTGTTTAGTCCAGTTATGTTTCCACTTCCTCGTGGGCTGATCCAGTTCACCCTGTGAAAAAAGAAGACGCAACAGTTAGGGGAAGTAAATACTTGTGCATACTGACGGTATTGTTACTGGGTGTGTATGTTTTTTGGTTCAGAAAAACTTGTCACCTTCGGAATTGATTTGTGTGTGCTCAATATTCATACATGTTCCTTCTGATCGACCGCACTGGGTTACGGCTTTTAACTGCTATTTTTACCAGAGAATCTGTAAATTCCAGACCTGACACAGGTACGTCGAATTCCTCCGGATGCTTCATAGTTGCAAACGCTTCAGCTGCGTAGGGCTTTATTGCTCTACCTCTCGAAAACAGCGCTAGTACACTTGATCTGTGATTTGAAACTTTTGGTCATTGTGAATTGCTTTATTCAGCAACTGACTTTCACACGTTAAAATTAATTTACGTGTACTCGTTGCAATCTACCTTCTTGCAAATAAACTGTTACTCGAAACGTTGTGTTATTCTTAATCTGTTTATCAAAAACTGTTACTTTTGTCAAACTAATGAAGAATTCAGCGCCGTGTGCATTTGTTGATGCGTGTGTTTGACGAACCACGAACGGTATTTTGCCACCGACTCGAAAGTTGTGATATACCAGGCCAATAACACTGAATGTAATTAGACATTTTATTCGAAGGAAACTGCACACAGTTGTATCATCTAACCAGACTTTTTCACAGACGATGAAATCCCGACATATATATCGATTAAAAAATAGTTCCAGCTGCGAATGATCGTTGCTTTAGCACGGACTCCTGTCACTCAGACTGAAGCTTTTGTCTCAGACTGGAAGGTGAGTTGAGATGTTAATCCAACCGTGTCCTTTATTTGCCGAACGAGTACAATTCCCTCCAGCATCTTGATTTTGTGCCCTTGTCGTGTCATTAAGTCTATTATTTCGTCCTCATCATCAAAGCTGTTACCTCGTGCATCAGTTTTTTCGATGCGATTCGAAGACCCCCCCCCAGTTCAAAACCTCTTGCTCGATTGGACTAATTTGGAAGCCAGCAAGTTATTTATTTAGAGAACTGTCTCAGGTCGCCGGATGACGATGAGGACGATAACTCGTTGTTGCCAGACCTCTGGTAGCATTCCATCCATGAACTGGCTTATAAATATGTACTGTTCCGAGACAGCTGATGCGTTCCGGCACCACTACATGTGCACGGACGGTGGCCGGATTGAACATCCTTCCGCAATTGTTAATGTTTATGACAAACAACCACCGTGTACTCGACACACTTCTCACAAGGTTCTGTGATTGAATCCACCACGACACATACTCTCCTGCCGGTGTTATACAGTAATTGTTATGACAACGTAGACAACCTCCTCATGTCTGAGACAGCGGTTGGTGGTGCCCATATACATAGAAAACACATCTTTGCTTGATTACTCTTCACAGCTCCTTAGGTATAGATCGATTACTATATTCATACAGCTGGTACATTCATCTGGTTACTAACTAGCAGTACGGTTTAACCGTTTATCTGCACCACATGTTTTCGATCATTTTCGTGGCACTTCTTGTTTTCCGTACTTTTGACGAGGTTGTTGAAAGCGCGGTGTGTAGAACATCATATAGGATGGTTAGTCAAAAAGTGTTTATCTGTGTCTCCTAGTCTGGCACTTGGTCAGACTACACGGATTTCTGACTAGTGCAGGCATATCATTTTGCCAAAAGCCTTGATATTTTCGGTCATTTAGGGGGTTATGACAGTACTACCGTGGCGGTCATGTTAAATGGATTAAGTTTCACCGTTAACCACCATACCTCTCGTTAGAACGTCAGATATGCGCTGAGCTAATGGCACTCTACAAAATGGCTAACCATACAGAACATGCTACGGAACTCAGCAGATATCCTACTTGCCTGTGCATTTAGGCTTTGTTGAACAGCTTATTAATTCTAAGCAACTGTTCACACGTTACGTCTACATGCCATCTGTAAAGCTAAGAGAGTAACCGTGAGTATTTTTATCCCCAGAAACAGATGCACTCCACGGACAAGTTCTGCTGTTACTCGTTCTACTGCTTATCACAAATAGTGACTGTCTAAGTTTTTCTACAATACAATAAAATAAGCATATTATGTCCTCATAAACTTTTTGAAACCATCACACATAACTCATCGTGAAACGCAAAGGTTACCAGTAGTTGAAATATTTTTTCACAAAATTCGGAATCAGAATACTATTTTTGCGCACGCATCCGAATAACACGAATAGGGAAGAATTGTTCGTATCATAGACAAGTTAATGAGTGAGAATGGATAAACGGCTGTTGCGAAATTCAAGGTCCAATTTTATAGGTTTTCACCAAAAACATCTAAGAGGGATTGTGCTCCGCAAAACTACCGAGAACATTTATGGGGTGGCGTGGCATACTTTTGATAAAAGACAATAACATAGTGGTCCCCAGGTTAGGCCATTCTCGTCTCAGAACAGTCCTCAAGATAAACACACATTTGTTGATTATTTTCTATCCTGCTTGTAGAGTATACATACTAGCCAGTCAAGAACTTGTAGTCTGTGAATCGCTGGACAAAATAGTACGATGTGGAACATCCGTTTGCCTTGTTACCTTTTTGAAAGATTGATTAAGCCGACATATGTGATGCACCAAATGACAACCAAAGTTTTCAATGCATTAAATTCATTTTTCAGCCATTATAACAGGTGGTCGTGAGTGTATTACTGAGCAATCAATATTCAGTTATTGAGGGGAGGCTTTTCCAGTACACCACACGTTTCTTTTGTGATTACGCCAACAGCACTCCCCTTGCGTGAAAGCTGTCCAGGTTAAAGTTCTGGTTTTTACTAAAGACAGCATAAATTTTCATTGGGTTGTTCATAAAATGCAAGAATCTGTCCACTTCAAAAGCGGATTAATTTGTCTGCACTTGCGAAACGTTGATCTTTCCAGTCTTTTTGACTTAGCCAGCAGTGGTGTGGCAAGTTTCTCTAAATGATTTCGATGGAAACGACTGACACAAATGTTACTTTATTGCTGGAAAATTCATAGTCTCATTAGATGCCAATTGGTTCCGGTCTTGGTAATTTTTTTATCAATATTCGGTAGTTGGGATGAGTTTCTCAGAAAGCTGCGGAAAGCATATTTTGATTCCCGAAGTAGCACAACTGCCTCAATTAAATTTAGACTGATTTGGCAGGAAGCCAACATCCAGTACTTTCCAACTGTATCGGTGGCTGCATCTTTCACAATGAGGGAATGATGCTGTAATCACCTTCAGTTGACCGCGATGACAGTCTATTGGTCTCACATCATCATTCTGACACAGCACTTCCAATACACTATCGTATGCGCTTTCCTAGATGGTATCTGCCCGCAGAGTTTGACTATTCTTCTAACCTTGAAATGACTTAAACTTCACAAGCTTCAGAGATTGGAGAATAACATAGCCTGCTTAAATATGTGAACTTACGTTTGTATCACCGCTGACATTATTCAACAACTTTCGAAAATATTACAATTTCTTTTTCAGTTTATGATATTCTGATACAGGTCAGATACCAGCACCTTATGCTAGAAATGAATGTACTGCCTGTAACGAGAACAAAAATGCTGGTAAAATTTTGGTAGTCACAATCTGATCGTGGTTGTGAATGTTGGCCGATACGAAGGTCGGTCGATATGTCGAGCATAGACTTTACAGACAAGTTATTATGGTGGTGGGCTGTTTGGTGAGTGTTGTAGAGGCTTTTTATGTCACGCCCTTTCATACTGAAATATGCTGGTCATCTGGAAACCGAAATAGACACGGTGCTAAAGAAAACTGTTTTTTTGCAAAGCATTGAGGGGAGTAGTCCAATTCAACTAACTGAACTAATACATGATGTTCTTGGTGTTAGTATTTGTTTGACTATTCAAAACACATTACCGATGCTCACTTACTGCCTATCACGGCCAGTGCTCCATGGGCCACTCGTTTCTTAGTATGTTCTTGCTCTCATCTTGACGTTCAACCGAAATAAACTACTATACAATGACAAATAACTGCAAAAATGTGTGTGGATGATGCACAGTTTATTCACAAAGTCCGGAAGCTGCAATGTATACAGACTTTAAGCTCAGTGAAGTCTTTGCATTCTGGATGACTGAGTCTGCTCGTTAAGTAAATTGCAACAAGTGCGATTTCTTTCTGGCCACTTGTACCTAAGGCTTGGATAACGTTTTACCTACAGTTCGGACAGTGAACGTTGTAGATAGTAACTCGCAAAATCAAAATGTTCTCTGTGAGGTACAGCTAGTTTTTCAACTTGTCCAGTGAACACATACTTGCGTAGATTCACAGAAAAATCTAGGTGATTACTCTGCTAGTTTGGAATCACAAAGTAGAACTTAGATATACTGATCATTTCACGAACCCTTTCTCTAAATATGAAACCTGACAGTTTTGTTTACCATCAGTGTGTTATCATTTAGGGAGAAAAATTGGCTTTCGACTTCACGTTTGAGTGTAAAGCCTACAGAACATTTGAAAGTGCCGAGCAATTTAATTGGAACCTGAATAATTGTTTTTACATGTATGACCCGTGAACTGCCAGTAAGGATGACGCGATTTAACAGTGAAGTAAAGCTCGGTTAAAAATTCCCATTAGTTTATGACCCAACCTCAGTCAGTATTGTTAGTACTGAGCTCTTCTTACCGTCTTGTGCTCAGACTAGTCCTTATTTATCTGCGGAAGAGCAAATAGAGATAGGCTTTACCACGTGACTTTTCTATAATCACTTGACATAAGTATACGTATAACTTTGGCACTTCTAAGGAAGTTCGACCTTAGTGCACGTAACCGTTGGCTACCGCAGTGCTATCTGCAGTTCATGAAAGTTTTGAGTACTAACCCGTTCGAGTACAGTTCTTATCAGCAAACGCATATTGTGTATACAATCTTGAAATTTAGTAAACCTGGAAATATGCTAAAACTTTTGAAACCGAAGTCCGGAATATTTTGGAAAGCTCGGCGTACATTGGGTAACCCATATGAAATTATATGGTAAGAGTTGTATGTAACGTTTCGGTGAACAAGACTAGCACTTTCAAAACGAATGTGTTAAGTAGCTCTGCTAGCGAAAATCGTAATTTTTTATGTTCCAAATAACTAACTTGAATAAAGAAAGATAACCATAGACTCTTCGACATCTTACACTGAAATTATCTGATATTATGTACCCCATATGGCTTACTTGTGAGTACTTAAACAGTATGATGGCTTATGAAAGGTAGTTGGTGGTCGGTAGTTGATGTAGAGCTGGTAAAACATGAACTTTGATAGGTTTGTACTACCTATAAAAAACAAAACCCACGGTGATTGCATTAAAAACTGCTCAACTGAATTACTGGAGATTGAACAGATTTCTTACTATAGTTCTTTGTAAAATAACTATTCAAAATGGCCTGATAGAAACTGAACAACTAAACTAGTGCTATTAGAAATGATACCCTAGAGGAGATGTTTGTTTCCGTCTGTTTTCTTTAGAAACTTCATTTAATCGTTAAGTCACTTAATTGCCATCTGTCCGACGCGGTTTTACGAGCATTCCTATCACCAACGCAGCCATTATGGTTGAAAGCCCACCTACATAAGTCCTTCGTCTGAAAAATAATCCACTTGTTCCTGATGTAACAGTCTTCGTACAGCCGTTAGAAGTTTATCGTAAAATAGGTTACACATCGAGTGTATAGTCTGACAACTACATAACATAGTAGAAGAGTGACAACTGATCTGGTAGAATCCAATATGATAAGCTTGACGAAACGGACTCTTTGTTGCTTGCTTGACAGATCAAGAATAAAACTGCAGGATTATCCCTAACCAACGGAAGTCAATCAAACAGTTCGAAGCTGCGCCCTCAAATTTAACGACATCCAATCTAAGTTTCCTCTGGCTAGCAACCAAACTAGCTTGACTTCTAGCTGACAACCTACAGGTAACGTGATTCGTTTTTCTTTAAATCACGTGAACTCTCAGTATACAGTTCTAAAGTGTGCAACAAAGTGAGCGAACAGTTTCTGACCTACTACGATGTAATGAACAGACGATAAGATTTTAATAATTTATGCAGATAGTTTTGACTGGGTAACGACTGGTTGAGAGCACTGAGAAACTACTCATGTGATTCGGCGTAGTTACTGATATTTCTCCCTTTACTCAGCATAATAATCATACACGATTTGATTATAAACTTATTTTGATGACCGGCTATCTGTGTTTACTCGTTCGAGTTATCCGTTATCTTACAGTGAGACAGATTAGATTATGACAGGTTCTCCCGTGGGGTTTGCGAGACACAGGAAGTATTTTTTTACTTTCAGATAGGCGTGAGCAAACAAACAAACAGATCTTTCCTCCTGTTCCATCTTAATTCTTAGTCGTAACCAAAAAATTATTTTAAACAAGCCGATCGTTTGCCACTCGTGCCGTTTATAGCGAACGCTCAAGGTAAAGAAGATTGTAGAAACGACCAGATTAGGTATGAAGCGTCCATATTCCGAGCATTGATAATTATGACAGGCGGTCAACAATTGGTGTGCAATAAAAAAACAGACACCCGCTTTACTCAATAAAAAAAATGAGCTAAACCATTGTTCTCATTGGTATGCGAGTAACAACTTTTCCCTGCTCGACTACATTGAAAAGAAAGAGAAAGATGTGTTTTATTTTACGTCCAACCCATCTACCTTTGAACAACATCTATCCTGTTTATCGTTCCAAATAGTGTCATATGCACACACTACGGTCATTGGGCCTTACCGCCCCCCGGTTGAACGTGTTACATAACGAAGTTTCTTAGACTTCGTTCGTCATCACTATAGGTAGCCTAAGAACAGTGGTATGGCATACTTACTTCGCGTAACATAAAACCTTCATTTAAATCAAATTGGTGTTTCGTAGTTTTTGAAGACCTTCTGTTACTGGTGATCGCAAACGATTTTCACGAACGTAGACCATTGTGTGCGTACATGTGTAACCTTATACACATTCTGATTGTGAGGACATGAAACGGAGTCGGAAATACTCGATTAGGTTGTGAGGTTTTATCTAGTTTTTTATTACAGCAATCATGGAAACCCAGATGTAGTTCTCCTAGTTGTAATGCTTTCTTGGGAGCACAGTGTGGTGAGTAGGACAGCATAACTCTATGTGGATAGTAAAAGTGGACATGGTCTCTGTTTGGTACCAGAGTCATGTATTGGCTGACTGCATGGCTTTAAAATGTTACATACCCTCTAAATGAGGTATACTGTAATTTTAACCTGGCCGAGAGAAACGGTAGTGCCTACAAGCGGTTCGCACTAGAAGACAAGTTAGTTGATGTTACATCACCCAAAATTTGCTGTCTACGCGGTGGCATGTTTGCACGCTGAATGGGTAAGGTCAGCATGTTCAGATATATACCATAGCCACTGAGCTGAGTTTCTAACCCAAGGATTTTCATTTTGAGGAGGTTCCTTATAATCACAAACTGATATAAACCATTACAGCGATACAACTACGACATCCTCCACTTCTGGCTATATGAGCTTCGCCTTGTCACCAAAGCGAAAAAAGTGGTTCACAGTGGAAATACGATAAAAACGATTTTGAATCACTTGAACACGTTTGTAAGCTATTACCAACAAAGTACAATATTTGCACGTGCTGAAGATGAGCTGCTGGGTTCTGATTTATCACAGTTACCACGGATTCAGTAACACAAAGAAGTGCTTTCATAAAAGCCAACATATTCACTGGCTGCTGTGCTGTCTCCTTACTTCACAGAACAGAAATATGTTACACCCCGTATCTCTTCAGGATTATTTGAACAGGATCTCAGTGCCAAATAGAACAGACTTTGGCTGTCTAGCGTCGTAAGTGAATATTAACCTCGTACTAGGTCACACACAACGGAGGCGTGTAAAATTAGATTTATCGTTCACCTTACAGCCACGGAAACGTTCATGTGAACTGCTAAGCATCTCCAACCCCTGTGAAGGTGCGGTCAAAATTCTTGACGATAACGTTTCAGAACTCGTATTATTCTATTCGTACATTATGTCTCCGCTGATCGACGGCAGTCTTCGTGAACGTTGGATGAACATTTATAGACGTTTATGTCAACTTGTCACACGTCAAACTTCTAGCACCCTTCATTCAAAATGCCTCTCAGCTTGAGCGTACAGTTATTCTAGGCGTCTGTCAGGTGCGATTGTTCACGGTCTGTTGGCCTTCTAACGAAAACCGTCAAGTGAAAATCACCGGATGGCTTAAAACTTTTATCCCTACTGTCTAAAGGGATAATTGAACTATGCAGACGAAGCCAAGTGAAAACATGAGTAAAATTTAATCCCAATCAAAGGTAATGTGAGTTTACTTCACAATACGAAAAACACGATGTAAACCACGAACTCATGGCAAAGTGATTTACAAAGAAGCAGGATTGCATGACAGTAAGACTGAGCACTCTATTCAACTCGGAGTCAGAGCTAAATATATATCCACTATTGAGCACTATTAGTGGACGAAAGTATGAAGCCATTGGAACTGATGTTTCTTTGCATGGAAAGTATCCACAGTGTTGAGAGAATGAAGTGTCCTTTATGAGAATGAACGAGCTGCAAAACAGCAGGAGTTTGAACCGCAAAGTCGGGCACATATGTGTATTGTAGAGAGTGTTGTAAAAGTGTTATGATATGGAGTTTAGTCACGAGAACATAAAAATTACTAGGTAAACTGAAAAGTTTGCTTGGCGTTTCATGAGCCAGTGAGACAGCTGATCAGTTAGTGAGCAGGAAAGAACATGACAGTCAGAGGCGGTCACATGTATTTCAGATGAAGTAAGAGACCAGCAAGCATACATGCAGAGGGAAACTTCTGCTTGTGTGGTTTTGCCCATAAGTCACGTGTCGCTGCACGCTGAGATCTAACGCTGAAAGTTGTAATACTAAAAACAGAAATGAAACTCAAATAAACCATTTATTTTGTCAGACAGCGTAAGTAAGTATATTCTTTATAAACCTCAGGCACCTAAAGTGAAACACAAGAATAGTCATGGATCAGCCTGAAGTTAAATTGAGTAGCATATCCAGTTGACTGCAGCTGTCGCATTCGAATAAGCTGCTCTATGTTCCATTTCAGAAGAAAACAGTAGACTCAACATTCGCTCTTTTAAGTGCTCGTCTGTAATGAATATCCTCGTTCAAATGGAATTTTGTACTCTGGCCCTCGTGATTATGAGACAAACTACCACTTCATGAGTCACACACTAGACAAGATCGAACGATTATATTTGAATGTTTGCCTCCAATCTCGTGTAAAAAGGTTTTTCGCAGTTAAGGAGATGCAGTGAATGACCATCATGAAAATCTGGTGACGGAGTAGGTAGAGTATGGAATGCTCGGAACTGTTAACATTAGCTTCTTTCATTAAAGAGAATGTGGAGGGACCAGAAAGAGTCAACATTATGGTGGAAGTCTAATTCATTTGACTGCCATTCCAACGATACCGCAGTCAGCAGTTCAACACCTGGTAAATACTATAAACGGTTTCAAACTTCAGTAATTGTGGTTACAGGCACAAGACTGTATTGAGTCGGGTGAACAACGAGGGTTATGATCTGGGTGAATTAAGAAGTATTAACTGAATAGGTGAACCAAAAACAAATAAGTACCAAGTTATAAACAGCGATAACGACGTGCATAATTCATCTCTAGTAAGTGGCACATTTCCGCCATGCTCTGTAAGGCGCGCCTAGATTGAGCAGGGGCCGTTTGCTTTATGTGCAATGTGGTGCACCGGTTCAAAGTTTGTTCGTCACGTGAGTGTCACACGGTCTGTTATCGCAGACCTGACATCACTTGACCTTCAGCGCATGGTCTAAATGTCTTGTGATCACCACGTCACGCCATGAAGCGATTGGGAAAGGAGAAATTTCAGCGTTCCAGAGTATGTGGGAACTTGCTGATATACTCCGAATGCTTTGTGATACTGTTAGGATCTTTCTGAAAAGACTGAAGGACAGCATACGAACAAATCAAGGTGGACGATGAGCAATCTTATCAATGAAAGACACGAAGAATGATGTGACTGGCCTCTTGAGTAACAGGATAGTGCTTCAGAGCCCAGCATTTACACTCAACGACTACATACAAACCGTGTAACGGGTGCCTAACAACAGCTCATGGGTGAAGTACAAAAAGTAGGTGAAAACCACTTCGTAGAATCCGTGGATGACACGGCATCGCTTGTCACATGAGATGAAACGTACGTCTTTTTAAGGAAACGATGTCAATTTGTTTGTTGTGCTGCCGAGGTCAATTTAATCTGAGTGAATCTGATGCTTAGTGTTTAGATTACAATGACCTCCGGGAACAAGGGGTGTACAGAACTGATAGACATCTGTTGACCTAAAGGGGACTTATTTCGGGCTTTTCTTCAAGTAACTGGCTGTTTGGGATAGCAATCTAAACACTGAATCGCAATGTTAGGCTCCCAAACACTTTCTGTTGTCTTCCATGTGAACTTTGTAAGGGAACAAAAGTTTCCTTCTCAACGACATCCCAGGTCATGGTCGTTTATCAATATAGGTTATTGTTTCTTCGAGGGGTAAGGTTTGTTCACTGATGGCTTACGGTCCCGATCTTGACCTCACAGAAAATCTGCGTTGAGTTCCTGGCTCACCAGGGGTTCAACCCACCAAAATATATGGCTGGGCGACCAGAGTTCAATTTCTATCCTTCTCTTGCCTCGTTTGAAGTAACTTAAACGGTGCGTCCAAGTGCAGAAACGAAGTGGGAGATGTCCGTCGTAATAATGCAGTGTGTACTGGCGGTAGGCAGGATTGCTGCATAATTTTGTTTCAGCCATATGTCAAGCATCTGAGTAGTCACTATCACATGAAAGCAACATTCTTCCGAGCACTTTCGAGATGTCCAAAGATCACTGAAAAGTGTTTGATTCACCGGAACTAATTTTGTTCAGGCAAACCGCCAATTTTTCGTTAACCCCACTCGAAAAACAACTTTATGTTCTGTATAAGTTATGGCGTCTACCCGTTCCTCTTCCGTTGCTTAAAGCAGCCGTCGATACAAAAGATACCGAGAATCAAACCATAGCGCTCCCGAGATAGATTAACAAGCAATGTGTTTTGGGTACCCACCTATCATGACGGTTAACATCACTGATCGACGGCCGCTCATTGACCGCAAGTCAGAAACACAGTATTACAACATCGTATATCCTCCTGATGAATGCCAACATTCCACAACTTTCAGTATGTTAGATTTCTATAGACCACCCTTTTGCTTCCTACTCTGCAGATCAACAGTTGCAACTGATAACCTTTCTTGCCGTATGAGCGTCAGCAGCTGTCCACATCGATCCGTATACCATAACTTAATTTAAGGACTCTTAGTGGTGGTCTCGCTTTATTCACAACCTAAGGACAAACGAGGATTATGAAAGCACTCAATGTCTTTTGGGTAAGCTACTAGAACATACTCTGAATGCTAGCAGTTTCCCATCTCATCAACTGTTAACTAAGAGTCAGCCTGCCTGAGAAACTTGAATTCGCGATTGCCTTTGCCGACTTTTCGATTAGCTCAATAACAAAGTAATCTGTGGACGAGAATTCCTCGTTCACCTCTGGACTTCTACATCATGCTTTCAAGCTTCCATGTTTTCTTATTTTCGTCCGTGATATTTTTTTGTATACTCCCCTTTGAATATTCTGGAGGCTTTATACTTTTATGCACAAGATACGTTCCATTTTAACCCATTTCTACTTTTATTAAAAAACGGACAGATGAAATCCTAACAACAGCACCCTCATCACATTCCATAAGTTTCAAATTGTTGATAATTTAATTCTTATTGATAACCAACGTCTCTGTCCATTTTATAACCTCGTGAATTCTTTGCATCTCATCTTAAAATTCACCTGCAAATTTGAATTTGATATGAGCACAAACTTTTGCCTATTTTATTCCCAAACCTTTAACGTAATAAGCTGTGGTCTTCACTTTAACGTAAATACACGTGGAGTGATCATCAACCTCGGTAACCAAGCTTCTCACCA
>QNGE01009201.1:0-13587 GCA_008508345.1 Paragonimus westermani | reverse complement strand
TAAACATTATTTGTGACCGACTGACACGTATACACACACCCGTGCCGTGCAAAGTGCGGCCCACGAACAAAGTACGAAAATCGGGGAATTTGACGGCGGTGGCATACATTGCTCTATAATGATATAACAGGAATTATAGAAACCGCACCGCAATTCGATTTGTCCTTGAATAATTCACAGATCAAATTAGAAAGATAATGAATGAACATCAAGTAGCGTACAACTTACCGATGTATGATCAACTGTGAAAACGTTGTGATTTTACTGTGACCCTGCTCTCTCTCTCTCTCCCTCTCTCTCTCTCTCTGACCACCCTTAACCATCTGAAAACAACACTGTTGGTCCATACCGTGTGATCTGTGCAGTACTGATTAATAGTTCTCACTTCTTCTGTAACCACTTTCGGCGGGCATTCGGAAGCTACAGTTAGTATTTCCGATCATCAAGTCTTAACCACGTTACGGATGCTTCGTCATCTTCATAACTTTTTGAAGTTTACCAACACACACAGTTTTCTAATCTGAAAGCAGTAAAGGTCTGTTCACATACACTTTTATACAGTATATCATGCATTCTAATCTGAAGTGCAATATGCTTATACAACTTTACGATAACCGGTTATTACGGATTTCCTACTACACAGACTCAATCTCAACCGTTTTATCTCATCAGTTAGCTTATCACTGTCAGTTCCCTAATCGATTTGTTCAGCTCTTAAGTGTCGTCCTAGCAGTACGATCCATTTCGCAACTAGCTAGGTGGTTCTTTAGTTACTTACGTTCTGATCTATCCGTAAATCTTGATGTATCTGGGTGAGTTTTCCCTGTCACTGTGACTATGCATCCTAGCAGCAGGTACGTCACTGCTACTCTTCTATCTCCGTTATAAAATAACCGATCGACAACCGAATTCCACTTGTAGTTTGTCAATAACTTACTGACTAGTACGTCAACCGCACACGTCCCTCTCGATGGGTCCTGTTCGATAGTATGACTCTACTCATTCCCGTTAACCCCTTGAGGTGCCCAGAACGGTTAACCGTTTGGAGGATTCCACACCAGTACCACAATACCCAACTCCAACCGACTTTATAAAGTATAGTCCAATGTCTCTTTATGTCTGCGTCAGCTTACCCCTTACTGCAGACCACATCCCAAAACACGAACATCTCTACGGTAACCTTTATTCCAAAGCCAATATTCCTTGATTCACCTTCAGACTTCCCTTCAGCTTTCATTTGATCTGCTGGGACACGTTGGTTTCACAGCGGTTTTCAGTCATTAGGGTAGTAATTTTCCCAATCATCAAAAGCAGTTTGATTTTCACCGCCGTGACGGTGGCTTAAGATATATTCTGCCCTCCACCACTCAATCTTTTTTAAGGTCACGGTAGTAATAGCACATTGCCATTCGCTGATACCAATATTTCCAAAACTTTTTCTGGTATCTTTTATGACTTATTCTTAGGGTTGCTGATGCACATAACGTCACACACACACACGCCACGTAACTACCTTCAAAGTGTCTACTTTTTATGTTTCTCTTCCCGATGGCGTACCATTCTCACCTTGCTAAGCCGTACACTAGGGATGCCCCTTTTATTCTCTCCTGTTCATCCCATCTTTCGCTAGACCCCTTGCAATTTTCTCAAAGTTCCGTTTGTGTTTTTGAAATCCTCCAAGCTCCCCTCGTCTATCTGGCTTATCCAGATGATTTCACATCATTGGATTGTTCTGAGGAATCTCTGGTGATTCATCTAGAAGGTTTTCAAATCAGTAAGCCGCAATTAGGACTGCCCATCGACTTAAAAACATGATGCATGCACACAGTGACTGATGGATGCCAGAAGATAATTGTGATGGATACCCGCCTGCTTACCAATGACAGCAGACTTATTCCTTCCTAAGTGTCAACGTTGCCATGAGAAGTACTCAACCTCCTTCTCAACTAGAACTAGAAACCTTCAACCACAAGCCCTAAGGACCTAAAATGGATGATCGAATAGGTAGTTCAGATATGCTATTATCATAATAGCAAACATCCGTTCGTTGTCTGCATCTAATTCCCTGTCTCCTAAACACTGGATACACTGCATTCAGAGCAAGTGGTCTCTGTAAAGGGATTGGATTGGACAGACACATCATTGCGGAGTCAACCGGTGATTCGTAGAAGGCTACGGTCAATCAGTGTCGGCAACGCAAACAAATTGGTATGTCTGCGCGGCGACCAATCAGGATGACACGCTGCTCCAATATCGGATTTTGTTATAACGAACACCGGAATAAAACAAGTTGTTTAAGTGAGTCATGCATTAAAACAAAAGAGTTAGAAGCGGAGTCAAACCGACCAATGGGAATGCTAAAGCGTCAGCACCAACTGTAATTCTTCATTTTACTGGTGTGTCTTGTCTATAAAATAACCAGTAGAAACTCAATGAACTGGGATTTGCTTTGTGCCACGAAGACTGACTTTTGCTTTCGTTCCGGAAGGTAGCAATTTTCAGCAGTCTCGGCTCGTTAAAGACAGCAAACTTATTCTTTCACTTCAGTGTAAACTCCAGTTGACTGGGATTTCTAATCTCCAGTTTTGCATACACCTAGGCGAGAGGACGTGAATAGGTCAACGCCTACATTCATCGGACACCGTGTTCAAGTGGTCCGTGATGTGAAAATTTCCTTCCACTGTCTAACCTTGAATCGTATACTTTAAGGTGGGCAAATTGTCTGAGGTGAAGATGTGGATGCAGCTTGGGAAATATTTTCACGGAACACACACCTAACGGTGCGAACTTGTATGTCTCCCCATGCAGACAACTGAATTGCGGACGGGATTCTCCACATCCTCTGTGTTTGCACAGTCCTTCTGTGTCGATGTGTCGCATACGAAGTGTCATCACGCCATAAGGAGACCATCACCCTTGGAAACGGTCAGGTGCTGTTGTCCGACAAGCCATGAAGCCATCTCAGACCTACTGCAATCGTGTCCCATCACACGAAAGCAAAGAGTCTAGCAGACAGTAACATCATTTTAACTGCTGTCAAGACGCTAACATCGAACCACTTCTCCCTCATGACATAGCCTTGTGTTCCCTTCAGTCTCCCATTCATTACATCTAACTTAATGATCTTCGGTGGCGATTTCGCCTTCTTGACCGATGAATTTTCTGTGATCTTCGGAGACTACACACAAAGGTTCAGGCGAAAAGAGGAACAGCGGGTCACCAGAAGTACACTGTCGGCCTTCGCAACTGGAACTGCAAGTTTACAACGATTACTCACGCCCCAATTACCCCTAGCAAGCGTAAATTTACTCATTCCACTTCCAGTCACAATTCTTTATGCCTGGGACTTTTCAGAAAGGGAAGTGATAACTTGTGTTTCAGTTTCACGCTGCATTTCCCAAACATTTGTGGCACATGCGAGGAAACATACATCCTCCAGATGTTCCTTACTACAGTAAAACAAACAACTCCAAGCCTATCTTCACTTCATTAAAACTATGGACTTTTTATAATTTCACCTTTGGTGAGTTCGTCTATCCCGGGAACGGAAAAATCTACTGGCAGTACGTCCAATCTGTGGTTCGCAGGTATTTTTCTCCACGACTGGCGTTAGGGGTCCAGCTAGGCATGCGCCTTCAAAACAATGGCAAAAGAGTTGTACCACATGCTTATATGTGTCTAACCTGCCATGTATACAATGCACCTCAAACTCTCTTCCCTTCTCAAAATCATCTTATGCTCACGTCAATTGCTAACCTGAAATGACCACTTCATATTACCGATGTATTCACCAGAGCCGGAATGCTTTCATCCTGTGCTCGACATCTAAATTCTCTATCCATGTCACACCATTTCGACAATCGATTAATCAAACCCTGTATGTTTCTCCACTGGTTGTAATGTCCACGAGTTTTTCCCTTTGATGTGTCGTTGAAGGACTTCGTGCTTTTAGTTGGATCCGTAAAACGTCTATCCGGTAGCAATGACATTACTCGTATGAAACGCTTTGGATGTCATTTCACAATGTGTGAATAGTGTGTAGCAAAGTTCCTACCTGATTCAACCCATCTCTTTTGCTGGGATCCCCATAAGTACTCATAAACCTTTCATTAAATGACAGCATGAAAGCTTACTCCATTATTACACTAATTTAAATTTTCTCGGCTGTCGATAAACAGCATTTAATTTTAACTGCATGTTTTATTTAACCAATTATAGGCTCCAAGAAAAGTCTTCATTTATACCAGTTGGCGAACTGTTCGAAAAAGCTGATGTTAACATAGCAGTTAGAAAGGCTACATTCCTTGTCACGGCCGATTACTGATTGCCAGAGTCAGAATACGATTCGCAGGATTAACTCCTACAGTTTATTAATTGACATGGTGCCTAAGTTCTGTGTATTAGTTTGGACTTTTTTATGATTTAGAACCGTTTCCCATGTGCTTTTAAGTTTAATCTTGTTGAACTGATGGTCACACAGTACATGGAAACATTTATCAGAATTGTCAACTATGATTAACAATCGACCCGTTCGAAATTCGGCACAGCAATACACATTCCTAATTAAACGTTATCCGTAATCCGAGCTTACCCGTGATGTAACTAGTGCTAACAAGGAAGTGTTTTGGACCAAATGGATTAAATCGATCTTTTGGCATCTTCGATTGGCGATAACAGGTGACCAATCAATAACATAGTCAAGACGTGGTCGCACCTAATTCCAAAATGCTAAACTGCGCCTTCGTCCACTGGTAAATGCTAATTGGTCACAGATGGCGTGCATGCAATCCACATGTGGAAAAAGATCATTCATTCATCATCGGGGTGTCATAACTAATTGGTGAAACACAAAACCACTAGTCGCTTACGCTCTAATTCGAATTTTGTAGGTGACCAGTGATTAACAGTTCTAAAACCCAAGCCTGTCTTGACTTACTGAGCATTTATCAGGTACCGGAAATACTTTTTGTTGATAGTGTACAATTCTGTTAAGCTGGAACTCAGTAATAACGAAAGAAGACACCGTGAGATGTTAGGATTCCATACGCTCTGTTCAGTGATGAATGTAGAACATTAGAATATATAGGGCACTTGGCCAGCAACACCAACAGAGAAGATCAACAATTGAACTTTACACTAAGGGAAGAAATGTTGGCAGTTCCAAGGCAAACTCCTGAGCCAACAGTTTATGTACACATAGCCCAGCAACAAGCACTGATCAGCATTGCATCAAATATGGTAAGTAAGCTGAGATTCCGACTAGGCAGTAACACGCCAAAACGACTTGCATGGATCAACAGCGTTCCCTCTTTCTATGATATGCCTTGAACTGGATAGGCAGCATTTTGATTTACTTGTTCTGCAGGATGATCGCAAAGTTCTTCCGGTACCCTCGTTTTCAAGGGATTTAAGAGATGTTGAAAATACGTACCCTTATGATTTCTATTTGTTCATAATCAAACGATAACATGTCCATCGTCTTACCACAAATGGTGAAGATTTGAGCACTTTAGCAATCTAAAGCTTTCCGTGCTCGATATATTACGACGACTTTTCAGCTGTCCATTAGACATGGTAGCAGTGACGGCCGCCTGGTGAGACCATGTTTTTTACGGCGCATTCTCTCGGTAGTTGCGCATAAGTAACACGGTAGGGTGGCACGTATCTCACGCGATAAATGATTTCACAATGTTACGTTGGTGCATCATGCTTAGGTTAAAAGGCACATAAACCAACATTAACGATGTGTACGTCTTCAAGAGAAATCACCAGGACGATGGCCGAAAATCCCCGTAGAATTCACGCAAACTCCTTGTGTTTTTATTCACGAAGAAGTGCATTTCATTCTTCAAGTCACCATGCGCTTCTCATCAAATTTGTGTATTAATTTTCTAAGTTTCACTTCTGTGTAGTTGTGTTAGTTGAAAGTGTGAAGTTAGCACGAGCTGTTCTGCCCGCCGAATATTCTTTCCTCTGAAGCATTGTTGATCCAGCGTCACGCATCAGCCCTTTGTTGGCAAAAGGTGTCAATGTAATCGATTTCGTTGACGTGGCAGTGAATCCTGATTGCATCTATGTGATGTTCATTCAGCTCACTGTTTTGTCGTTATGCGCTTAACTTATATAACCGAATTTTTTGTGTAACCGACTGATGAGAATAGATTAAATACTTGCATCTAGCAATGTATGTCTTCTTGTTGTCTTGATGAATAGGATCAAACTGTTTTTTTTCTGGCAACAAGACAGGCAACAACGTCGATCAGGGATGTGCATCTCATTCTTGTGAAAATGAGTATTGTGTATGAAACGATATGTGCTTGTGTCTGTTGTAAACCAACACTTGGAGGTTTGCAAATGAATTTTTTGGAGGGGGCTGATAGTCGTCAGTGCGTTACTTCCAAAGTAAAAAAGATCAGTCTGATTGCGGACTGCAAAACATGTAGCCATAAGTCCGATATCACGGAATTAAAGAATGCCTATAGGAGCGTTGTTAAACAGTTATCGGAGATCATCTGTAATGGTGTCAATTCATTCAGTCATTCGTTCATTTATATAGTACTCGTCGCCCACTTCAACAGTAATTATGAATATGCTAGAAAGAGAAGGTCCTAGCGAAAAAGAAACGTAGAAAAACTGGATGAAGCAAGCATGGAAGAAAAAGTAACTCTGGTGTGGATTTAGCTACATAACTGCCCACCACATGCTTCCACATCAGATAACGTCTGTAACTAGTGTTCGGACCTAATACACAGTCTCCAGACGGACAAAAGACACCCACTGGTTTCACCCAGTAGAAAAGCCGAAATCCACATATACGGTGACCGCGTCATTCTCCGATCACCCGGTGATTTCAATGGACCATCGACAGTCTCATTGAAAAATGTACACTGAGTGAAATGCCTAGTTAATATAGGGAGCTGGAGAACCGCTCATCGCGCTCTATAATGGTTTCATTAGGTGAATCATTGTCTGTGCACAAAATTGTTCAGGAAATACACGTTTATAAACGACCATGTTCCCCACGCTGGCCCATAAGTTGAAAGGAAGAACAGTGATCGAATGCTATGAGGGCGTTGCTAATAGCTTCATAGAGTAATTTCTATTGAGAACACGGCCGGGTTGACACTCCCTTCTTGTCGAAGTGAAAACCGAAAGAACACATGGTTACATACCTAAATTTTTGAATGCTAGAGCAGCTAACCTAAAAGCTGTAAGTCCATAAGCACTGATCCATTTCTTATGTTGCTGATTCGATTTATCAGAAGTAGTGGAACACCAGCCGACATCTATTTAGACAATGGTTCAAAATCGTTGGGTGTGAACAAAGAGCATCAGTGTTAGAA
Organism: Paragonimus westermani; assembly: GCA_008508345.1. Taxonomy (NCBI): domain Eukaryota; kingdom Metazoa; phylum Platyhelminthes; class Trematoda; order Plagiorchiida; family Troglotrematidae; genus Paragonimus; species Paragonimus westermani. The sequence goes on along the minus strand of QNGE01009201.1, from coordinate 6,244 downwards.
TGGGACAACAGCCTAGAATAATGTGAGTGATAGGTCACAATGAAGAGGTATTATGTGGTATTTCAATCCATCATATGTTAGTCACGATGGTAATGCCTGAAGGTTACAGATGCGATCTGTTCGACGAACTATGAACACAGTTTTCGTGGAGCAGACACCTGACGACGTAAACCTGTTGACATTGGTTGAAGCGGAACCAACACTGAATAATTACTCAATCGTGCAATTGATATCTGATGACACTGACTCGGTCTCTTTGTCGCTCAAAAACCTGTCGGACTTAGAATTCAGAAATACCTCACCGAAATGTATAGTGCTCGATAAAAACGAACAAACTGCCTAGTATCAGTATTTTAGAAAAACGAGTATCTGCCAGTTATTCATGTGAGACAAAATGGGGCTGAACCAGGAGTGCAACCTGCATCTGAGCAATGTCTTGCTGATGGTAACTGGTGCAGCTCCACACAAGTACTGGCCCATCGACATGACACTACAGTGCTTCCTCGGTCCTACGGGATTAATCCGTACCAGTTGTGCGTAAGCTAAAGTAGTGATTTTAAATTGTGGTGTATACTGCTCATCTCTTCTGGAGCCTAATCCGAATAAGCAAATCAGTTGAGAAAACGATGTCATTCGGCACATAGCTCATATGATTTGTCTATCACTGCTGGGAGGCTGAGAATCGAACATCGATGCTCTGCTTTCTGGCCGAGTCAGAGGTGCAGCATGGAAGGCATGAAGAACGACTATCCTACTGGACAGAACTGCGGTCGACAGTCCCGGAGATTGAAGTTGGAGGCACGTAGAACTTACTTCATCCACAAGAGGTCCCTGATCCTTAACAGGCGTCTGTGATGAGTTCGAATGAGCATTGATATACTTTAGATATACATATATATATATATATAGCCTAACAGTATAGTACCATCTGCATGGCGCGAATATTCTGGGAGAATTTTTGGCAAGTAGTATATCGCGTGGTTGATAAAACTGCTGGAAACTTCTTCCCAAACGTGTGACCTTTTCTGTCCATCAGCCTTTCTTAATTGCCCAACTTAACTGGAAATACTCGCATATATTGCTTTACTGGTCCCGAGGTCATCGTATAATCTACTCGCCTTTTTGACAAGTGTAGCACCGGACTTACCCATGCTGTTCTGCCCGATTTACCAAAGAAACTTGTAAGCCAACTTTGTACATTCACTTTGTAAAACTTTTTCAATTCTTGGCTATCGATTCATATACTTACAGTATATTTTTACTGTTGATGCCAACTATCACAGTTGAGATGCGTAGCTCTTAACGATCACCTGATACCACAGTAGAGTCTTCCACCTCATTTTGTTTTGGATTCGTTTGTCGTTATTTGTTTACGCGTTGAGCGAAGACGGTTGGTTCTTAAGGATGAATATGTTAGCGGATAAACATGTGTTTATGGTTCGCAAGCATAACATGGGTAGTGCAGCTTGGTACAAAACGGCTCTCCATAAATCACAATAGGGGGTAAAGAGCCCATGAAGAACATTTAGATTCACCGGGCAGCTTCAAGAACGAATTATTTTTCAGTTCGAGAGAAATCGAGCTGTAGGGATCCGGAAAACGTGTATACTAAAACAGGAGTAAAAAAGTGGTGTGCAATACCAAGGCTAACCCGAAGACGCTTTACGACCAGCATCAGTCAAACCTTACTCCACGTAAGTAATTTGATAATCTCACAAAGATCGAGGGTCAGATTGTGGTTGACGATGAAAACAAACCAGATTGTCTTAAACAATATTCCATAAAAGTATATCAATACTATGAGTTCGCCAGCACAAACGATGCAAAACTTCACGACCAACGAATATAAGGTAGCGGCCATCATCAAAATCTGAAGTACATGGTAAATCCCTTCAACGTGAATAGCGTCTGACTCTGCGAGTTTTGAAGAACCAAGTGAGTGGTCTAACCAACATGTGCACTAACCAACGAAAGTTGTTGATAGCTGACCGTGTGCAATGAAGAAGCAAAGAAGGGTACTACGAGTTACCATTTAGTGGCTTAACGTTCATTCAACTGAGGGTATATGACTGGTTTACTGTAGATCGCTCAGCGAAATTTCTCTGTAATAACAGCTCCACGGAAGCTAATCAGCTTGGCCTTGTGAAAAGTGTCTGTGTCCATCGAACCTTATTTGTTTTTCAGACTCATTTATTAAGGACTTAAACAGAGGGAAGCAGATGAAAGTTTGTTACCTTGTCATTTGTGAAGCACTTGACTGGGTCAACCACCTACTGTTTCTCCAAAAACGCCAGTACTGTCGCACAGCGTTAGCAGTGCCTAAAATCTTCAGAACCCCCTTATTAGACAGCCTATCCACCATGTCACTCGAGGGAGGCCTATCGACAGAACAACAGCAACCATGAGGATCAAGAAAAGGAAAATTTACGTGATGAGCTCAAACCCATTTGGCGGCACCGAAGTGCGCGTCCTGCGTGAAGTGCGTCGAGCCTTTTTCGTACCAAAAAGACGCGAATCGAATCATATTGAAGATTGGACCAACAGATGAATCGGTGGGGGAAGGCAAGCAACCGTTACAGCCAATCATTGGTACACCTGGATAAGAATGTGTGCTCGTATCAAGCTTTCTACGGCGGACACAGAGAAAAACAAACAAACAGCCGCAGTCACAATCCTCAAAGAAGACACACGAACGTTGTTCAGTATACAAGCCCCCCCCAGCAGAAGATTAAAGATTGGCACCCTTTGGATGTGTAGTCGAAGATATCGAGTTGTGAGCTACCTATCGCTGATTTTGTTCACGACACTGCCGATACTGTTACTATGTACACCACAGTTCTAAGAACGCGAGGTAACTCCACCTGCAATACTGCTCCAGCCTAGAATGAAATTAACCCAATGTGTTTATATTGTGTATTGCCGATCCCGTTGCACCAACCGGCGACTGCGTATTGTACCTTAGACACCTGCGTACATTCGATATCATCGAACAGATTTGCATGTAAGTACCGATGTGATCTGTGTTTGTACGAATGAGGATCGAGGTGTGACGAGCTTCATATGCGGAGGAGGAAGTGGAGAGCCACACCTCTGTTAGTTAGTGCTATGAATTAATGAGTGTTCGTGTGAAGTGCGCGCAGTGGAGACACGTGGGTTTTGTTGAGTCAATTTGTTAGTTGGTTTACGCCACGACGATGAGGTTTATACATGTCAGTCGGAGGTTGATAGAAACTAAACACAGGTGGCATCATTGTAACTCCTTCTAAGCCACTGGGATTTTGCGGTCTGAAAACTCCGATAGATTAACAATACCACATGCACAAATGCAGTCAGAGCAAAGCGTCCATCATCTGCTAGAGGGTGGGAGCCTAAGGAGGTTTTCGTTTAACGGTCTCCTTACGAGTCCCTAGAAGATTCACCGAACATATTCAAAGTTCCCAACTATCCTAAATGTAGACAAACATAAGGGAAGCAAAGAGCTCGAAGAAAATACGAGATCCGTGTTGTCTTTTCAGAGGTTTGATGACTTTCAAAACGTTTTTGCATTTTATTTACGTTCTGGAACAATAACATACTACGGTGACATAGAACAGTTTCCAGTTCTGTAAAGTAAGTGTTGGAACTCAACTTAAAAACCTAGAAGCTGGCTAATTGGAAATGCTTCTCGCGACACAGTGAGTGCCGGTGGTTATGTTCGTGCGATTGTTTAGTGGTCAGTGTGATTTAGCGTGTAGATGGCTTTAGTTTCCACAAACAAACTGGATGGTTTTTCGGAAAAGTGTGTAAACCACCTGATTTTTCTTAGTAAACAATGTAATACTGCAAAAAACGACGAATGATGAAGATCGAATTCGATCGTGTGCCAGAGAACAAAAGGAAGTGTTCGTGCAGCGAACATTTTGATGTAATCCATAGTCCTGTTGCAGTACTTCAGTGAACGGCACACTAGGTGGCTGTTCGCAGGTACGCGCTAACCAGAAGTGGCGTGTAAAAAACCTTTGAGGATGAAGGTTGATTATTTATTCCACAGAATGTACATATGGATCCGTATAATTCTGTGAATAACAGAGTCACGGGATAACCATTAAGGAGATTAGATACTAATCGTCGATGAGGGATTGAACGGAAAGTTTGTGATTTCTTGATTCGCGTCACACGGAAATATGACGAACGGACAAACAGTCGGACGGCTTACATCAGACGTATCTTCCTAATAACCTACGATGGGTAGTTAAAAATTATAAAACTTTTAAACGTGATACTGTAAGCAAACGAATGGAATCTGCATGCTGTTGGCGTATCATCGTTTATCACTGTTTAGTAAGTCATCATGTGCAGATGTGAAAAATTCCCGGGGGCTTCTGCCTCATCACTAATTATCAGGTGTAGGTACACATGATTCGAGTCAACTAGAACACAATGACATAAAAGCAAACCCACGCCTGTGAGTTTATACAAATATACACATGCAATTCACTTCCGTTTGCTGGTTATAATAAGCGAGCCGCATGGCATCGACCGTCGAATCATGTCCGCGTATCTGTGACTCGGTGGCGGTAAACATTTCGCAATGCTCATGGGACCAGGGACCAGCTCTATGATCATTTGTTCTTCATGATTCGCTCAACACCGGCCAGTGACAGACTGTTGGTTCTGGAAGGCTTCAGTATGCGAAATGGAAGCGATTCGGTAGCCTGGCCAGGTGTCCTCGAACACCGTGGCATTGGCGCAGTTAAGGAGAGTGGTGATCGCCCGGCTCGCTCGTGTGTAACTCACGAGTCGGCTGTCACGAACACCCGATTCCAGCTGGATGCGAGTGATATCAGGCGGTGTACTCGCTCACCATGCGCTCATCACCACTTGTCTGATTACGTGATCGAGCTGCAGCGTAATATTTGCGAACTGCCTATCAGGCAAATGATGTGCTGGGCTGAATGCATCAGAGAACATAGCCCGGTCAGGACAACAACGTTTATTGTTGCCCATCTGAACAACGACAGGAACAGGATGCTAAACAACTGCTCAACCCGATGGCGAAGACAGCATTACAGCGCATAGTTGCAAATCACCCCAAAAACTTTCCTGTATCCACTCCCCAGGACGGTGTGTGTGTGACGACCTATTAAGAAAGGGGTCACGGCAGCAACTTATGGGATTGTAGACATCCAGGGCTAGAAATGCCTGGACCTGTTCACCCAGAACCTTATAGTTAACCCCGGCTTGATACGAAAGGAGGAGCAAGTATCATTTCCACACTACACCCAGGCAATGAAGACAGAATTTTCACATTCCGTAATGTTCATCGTCAACTCACCGGACAGTGTGCGAAACCAAGGACAACCGGTGAAAAAGACAACATGGGCTGTTGCACGACTAAGGCAACCGTTGACACTGTAAAGAGTTTTGTTATTCGCTTAGGGCGATTTTTGTTCCAGCCATCCAGTCTATTAAGGCACTGATTAACCAGCATTCTGGCTTTTCGTGCAACCAACCGGATAAAATCTTGGAAATCCTACAGCAAACATTTTGGTGGCTCACTAAACCGGTCTGTTACCATTGCTTGGGTGGCAGTAAACAGCCTGCTGCAGCAAGATAACGAAGTGAAATTCACTCCCTCCTCAGATTTGGCACAGGGGCGGAAAGCCTTTGGTAAACGTTGAAACAGGACAGCTGCATATAAAGGTTAGCTGCCAGAGGAACTTCCAAAGCACGGCGGCCCATATTTGTAACATACTGTGCTCCAGATAGATTAGCCAGTCATCAGTCTACTAAGCTGCGGTTTAAATGAGCTAGCGCAAGTCCTGCTGAACTGACTCAGTAAGTAAGCTTTGAGAACTGCCGCCAAGAGGGACGCCTAGGCTTTGGATAAGTCGCACTAGGATCAACATGGTGTTCACTACTCGACAGAACCATTAAAACTGTCGTGGATGCCATTGGCCGCATTGTACACCCTTTCTGGATTTCCCAAAGGCGTCGGATTCCATAGGTCTTTAGGCCCGGAAGGGTGGTGTTTGGCAAGGTTAGATGTTCGCGTAAATTCATGCGTTAATAAGAGTGTTAAATATGGGCATAACGACGAGGGTCTGCCCGTGTGAATCGAAGTTTTTGAGTATGACAGTGTGGTTGGCATAAAGCAAAGTTGTTTTCTGGCCCCAGTCTTTTTCAGTTTGTATTTGGACGCTACGCTAAGGATCCTACTTTAGAACGAAAACGGATGTCCGCTTGTTACATACATACATACATA